>PVIU01020226.1:0-34486 GCA_004026605.1 Ondatra zibethicus
GTCAGTCGGTTTTCTTTAAGGATGGCTGTTGGTGTGTCCGCTGGTCTCCAACGGATGGCCTAACATCCTGGATTAGACGAGTAACATGAATCAGACACTGAATTATTGCAATATATGGAGGACATGGAGTTGTGGGCTGGTAGGCAGTAGGGGTGAATCTGAGGGGAGATGGGGGAGAGGTAGGATTGCATATAATCAAAATATATTGTGTAATATTCTCAAAAAATGAATACTTAGATAAAAGTGGCAGGTAGCCAGAGATAACAAGGCAATGGCAAAACAAAAATGGAGTAGGCATCTGAACTCCTTATTGAACAGACCAGACAAAGTGGGCCCTGGGGATTTGGTGCAAATAGGAGCAAGCACAACCAGCTTCACATAGCATAAAATGTTCTTGACAGTGCGTGCTGATACTGATACCGGCCATCACTCTGACCCATTCAATGTTCTACTCGTTTCTCCTTGGTGCCTCAAAAAGTCCTGCCAAGTGACCCTTAAGAAGTTTAGGTACTTAGGCTATTTTATGTTTATTTGGAAGTACTATATAATCATTGGGGCTTTCTGATGTAGAAGCTACAGAGGAAATAGTTTACCCTTTCATAAAATGGTGTTGATAGGAAGCAGTCTCTCACTTTTCAACAGTATTTTAAATTAAGCTGAAAATCCTGACTGGTTATAAAGCATACAGTATTGCAAGGCTAGTAGTGAGAGAAAATTAGACCAGTGTGTAGAATGAGGCTTTGTGTTCAAAGTTTCTGCCATAACACTATGATTTTTTCCATTTTCTCTCTTTGTTTTTCTTTCATTCTTTCATCTGGAATTATTTATTTCAGCCCAAATTTTTACATAGTTCAGCTCCTCATGGCCAGCGGTATTGTTTCTGTCCCCGTGGTGACACAGACTGTCATAATGGCAGAAGTATGTGGCAGACACTCTTTAGATTATTGTGGATAGGAATCAGAGAAAAACACAGAGGAATGTATCAGTGATGAGTATGTGCTTAGTGATCTGTCCCAGTGACATATGTCTTTCACTCCTGCCCCATTCTTACAGGTTTCCAGAATCTCAGAGAATAGTATCGTCCTGTGGGGACCACTGGGCAAAACTTTAGCCTGTTGAGGACATTTGATGTTGAAACCATAAAATCTAACTCTGACCTTCAGTGGCTCATGACACCTCATAATCCAAAATGATGTAATACATATCCTAGAGTCCTCAGTGTTTTGACTCTTCCAGCTTTGTGGAGAAAGTCAAAAATTAAAGTTTCTTCTGGGACTCTAGACAAACTTTTTGCTCTGATCACTTGCTGGAAAAAGTCACACAGTTCCAATATACAAAGTCAGCATCTGGTTCCCAAGGCAAGAGCAGGTGAATAATAAAGAAGGGAGCAACACTGAGAACCTACACTGCAAGCATCAGATACTGCAGCTCCGTGAATCTGGAACGGATCACAGGATGTGAGCTCTGATGGATTTGTGCAGCGCCACATCTATTCTTGCTGACTTGGAGCTCACAAGTGTGAGCAAGGTACTCCCAAGGCTCCCTGTTTTCACTGCAGCAAGCTGCTCACACTCTTTTCTTTTTTTAAAAAAAAAACATAACATTTACAGTTTTATGTCCTAGTGACTTTGATGGCTGTGTTTATAATAAATGCCACAGATGCTTTCAACACAATTTTGGATATTGTACTAGTACGAAATGGCTGTTTGTCTTTAATGGTACACAAGGCTTTAACAACCACACTCTCAATGTCTATACCTTTCATGTGTCCTCTTTGTCAGACTGCTTTTAATTTTTCTGCTCTGGTTCTTGCTCTGTATTCTTACCACCGACTGCCTGAGAGCAAACCAGCCTGAAAGCAGTACTCCGTTTGCTAAGTCGAGAACTCCATGTTTTCTTGCTAAACTAATTTGTGCATTACCTTTAATATACAAAGTTTAAGGCAGACAAATTCTTTGTGAAAGTCAAATATGAATGACCTCTTGGCTATTTTTCAATAGTGTTTCTGTTCTGGTGCTGCTTTGTCATTTTCCAGTCATACTAAATGGTTTATTAACCTCTGATTGTCATACACCAAAGAATATAGAGCACATACCTCCAAACATTCTCTACTTTATTCTGCAAAGCATTTCCCAAGTCCTGCCGACCATTTAGTAAAAAATGAAAAGAATGTCTTTGCTTCTCTGCTACCACTTTCCTGTCTTATTATCTATCTGTCTGTCTGTCTATAATCGATCTATCATGTATCTGTTTGTCTGTCTGTCTGTCTGTCTATCTATCTATCATCCATCTATCTATCAATCTATCATCTATCAATCAATCAATCAATCATCTATCTATCATCTGTCTCTATCTATCTATCATCTATCTGTCTGTCTGTCTGTCTGTCTCTCTGTCTGTCTGTATCATTTATCTATCTATCTATCTATCTATCTATCTATCTATCTATCTATCTATCTATCTATCTATCTATCTTCATCATCATCATCATCATCATCTATCATCTATCTGTCTGTCTATCTGTCTATGTATCTATTCGTTTTTGCATGAATGTGACAAGTATCTGAGTAAATCACCAGGATGGGTGTGATCAATTGTTTTGACTCCTGGCCTCAGATACCTCACTCCTCCTTTCCTAGCTTTCTGTTGGTTCTCAGTTTGTGTTAAGGAAGAACAACAGTGGCAGGGACATGTCCAGAAACTGTTCACATTGTGGCAGACAGGGAGCAGCAAATGTGACTTCTGTTCTGTGACTTCTCTTTAATCAGAGGCTGCATTGTGTCTAAGAATCTTTGTGCTGACTTCTCCAAGTATGCAGCGTTTTGTTCATTGTGGGCTCTAGGATTTTGTTGTGTGTATGTAGTATAGGTGGACATGCATGGATGTGGGTGTAAGCACTTGTGGAGGCCAGAGGATGACTTTGGTTCCTGCTCTTTCAGTCTCCACTTTATTCTCTTGAAGCATTGATCCCTCTCTGAGCCTAGAGCTCTCCATATTTTGGAGACTGGTGGGCCAGCCAACTCTGGGATCCATCTGTTGTTGCTCAACTGTGCAGCGACCCACAGATCAATTGCAGATAGCCATGCTTCTATAGCAAACATTCTTACCCACTAAGCCATCCCCACACTCTGAGATTAGTGTTTCCTCATTCTCTACTAGATGCAGTTTTAATTGCTGCTCTGATGTAATCTTTCTGGTTGCTTGTATTGAACACAGTATCAAAACAGTTCCTGATTTATAGCCGTAAGGAATCCATCTCTATTTGAAATCAGACAGGGAGAGGAGATTTATGACAAAAGACTTGTTTACCCATGGACAACAGGTGACGAATAAGATTTGGGTCTGTATTCTATCCATTAAATCCTCATGCAAATTTGAAACCTGAATTATTAGAGTTAGATGTACAAAAATACTTACTTATAGCAAATGATTCTTTAAGACCCAAGACATACAAGTTGATCTAACATTTTGGGTAGTGTGATTTAGGAAAGATAACCAGAACTTGCCTAAATCCTTATCAAGGAGACTTCTCTGGAGCTTAGTTAGAAAACTACCTGTAATATGCTTTTGTTATTTCCAAAAGACAATCTTAGCCTATTATAATACTTCATGTCCTTTATTAAACATATCCCAGGAATTGTCTGAGAAGCATATATATGTGTTACCCATCTTAGAGTTAAGGATTTTAAGGGAAGAATGAGATAAGACCTTGTAGAGGAAAGGATGGCTGGTGCTGGCTTTGGACAACTGATCAAATGTAGTAAATAAAAATTATTTTTCTGAATGCCTAGGAAAGAGCAGGTCATAAAACATTGATGCAAATTTTTTCCCATGTTTAAGCTAGAACCAGAATCATTTTATTTATTTATTTATTTATTTGGCTGATTTGATGGATTTTTGAGACAGGGTTTCTCTGTGTAGCCTGAACCATCCTTGTCTATCCCAGAACTCTCTCCATAGGCCAGGCTGGACTGAAACGCACAGAGATCTGCCTGCCTCTGCCTCTTCAGTGTTGGGATTGAAGGTGTGCACCATCACTCATCTTCTGAGTGCACAATGCTAGTAGAATTTTGACGACACAAACGGCTGGACAAGAAAAGTCCAATTGTTGTTTTCTAACGTCCGTTTAACGGATCACAAACTCCAGTTTATTTACACCCCTTTCAACTCAAATGTGTCTTTTAGTTTTTGTTTAGTTATTTTTATTCTATATTCTTTGTATGGTGTTTTGCTTGTATGTATTTCTATGTTCCCATGTGCGTGCCTGGCACTTGTGCAGGCCATAGGAGGGTGTTGTGTCCGCTGCAACTAGAGATACAAGTGGTGTGTGCCACTATATGGGTGGTGGGAATTGAACCTAGGTCCTTTGGAAGAACAACCAGTGCTCTTAACTGCTAGTCTGTACCTCCGGTTCCCTGAAGTGTGTCTTTACGAACTCTATCTGTGGATTTACATGTTTATGTGTCCTTGGGTCATGCATTTCACAAACCTGCGTTAATCACAGAGAGGAACAAGATTGTTTCTAAATTAAATTGACCTACTTAGGCACTCTCTGATAGAGGCAAATTGCATGTAGTGTTAATGCATTGGCTTTGTAGAGCCCCAGCTCCAAGGAGTGAGTCTCAGAAGTGTGCAGTAGTGTATTGGAATTACTGACAGCCACCCTCAGCTGCATCCTCATCCAGACCCTCTGCTGAGAGTGGTAATAAAGGAATGTGTGAAATGGACTGGCCGAGCAGGCGGTGGGCGAATGGGCTTCTAAGGGAGCTGGCCTTCAAGATGAGGTCTGAAGGCAGCGAACCAAGGTTGAGTTGAGTTGTAGGCTTTTACATACTTGGTGTGGTGCTTGCTATTTTGTTTCGTAAAGTTGTATAAAACCACAGTATCTTCAAAGGTGCTGTTTTTCTGATTGTTTTCATATGTGACTCGGGGGAATGGCGTTCTATTCCTGTGTATTTTAAGTACCATAGTGTGCTAATTCTCCAGAGAGCTGTCTGCTGAGGGATGCGCTCACATACCACTCAGTGGGCAGAACCAGTAAGCAATGGCACAATGCATCTCCTATGTTCTGCTAAGATAAAATGAAGTAGAAAATTAATGATATTCATCTTCATTATTTTCTTTTTACATTTCTTCTTAGCTAATCTGCAGCTTAAACAGAGTGACAGAGCCTTGTAGGAAGTTGAAGATCAAAGACAACAAAGAGCTTTGGTAAAGATTAGGAAACTTAAAACACACTCACAGGGTGGTGGGTGGGTGGTGCGGGGCTTGAAGCTAATGTTTGGCATTTTGTTTTTAACTTTTGCTTAATATTTTTTGCTTTCAAAAAACTGCCATTTTGAGAGCCCTGAGAAACATTTATGTATTTAAACAAATCTAACTGAGCTATCAATGTGGCATCAAACTTTTAGTACTTTTGGAGTGATGTTGAATATATTTGAAATCGTGATGTATCATAAAAAAATGTTGGTGCTGAGGCCCCGTCCTATGAAATCCAGCCAATGGAATTCACAGGGGATATTGCTTTTTTTTTTTTAATATTTACCAATCATTTGGAAGGAGTAAGAGGCAGATCCAGGGCAACTGTTTAGCTGAAGTGTTTTTGCAATTGGCAGCCTTCAAAATTACTTACCCCACACAGGTAGGTAAATGGCTCAGTGGGTAAGAGTTCTAGCTTCACAAACAGGAGGACTCAAGTTCAAACCCCAGCACTTGTATAAACAGCTGGACATGATGACGTAAACCTATTAGGCCAGTGCCCTGAGGAGCAGAGCCAGTAGCTTCTGTGACGCTTGCTGCTGGCCTCCAGCATAAGTTCATGTTAAGTAAGAGACGCTATCCCAAGAGGCTGTGTGAAGAATGATAGTGAGGGATGCTTGATGTTCTCTCTCTCTCTCTCTCTCTCTCTCTCTCTCTCTCTCTCTCTCTCTCTCTGTGTGTGTGTGTGTGTGTGTGTGTGGTATACATATACCTCATTCTATCACTCATGGAAAACCAATTAAATTATTTTCAGAAGTTATTTCACTGGTGCCTGCTGTTCTTTGTTTGATCAAATGAAGCAGCTGAAATTGCACATCCCCTAGTGAGAGCCATGTCCACGGGTGAGGCCTGTGTCCCTAGGGAGAGAAAGAAGCAATGGCATAGAAGTGGGCTTTGGATTAGACTAGCGTGGCGGTGGGAGATACATAGCTTTTCCAACTTATAGAACATTTTAATTGACTTCTCTGAGCCATCAGGTTCTTCTAAGGATGTCTTAAAAAATGCCACCTTGTCCTCATGGTTAGAAAATCTAGCATAGCAGAGATAAAGGAAATTTTATTTCACTTTAGTAAAGATGCAGAAATGAAGACACTGTAAAAATAATAGTATTAGAACGTGGAGTACACAGAGGGAACCGACACAAGAGAGATTTCACAGGGATTGCAAGGCTAGGCTGGATTTTCCTGGAGTGCAGGGGAGGAAGATACTTGTAACACTGTCAGCATGAGATAAATCTTGCTGATCTCAAGGTCAAGATTCTAAGAAAAATTTCTCACATGGGTGAATTCACATTATTTTGGTGAAGGAACCCTTGGTATAGACACAGTTTAGAGAGATCTGTGCAATCCTGTGGTAGCTACTCTGCCTCCGTTGTCCTGCCTACAAACAGGATACAGTACAAGCTATGAAGTTACAGAATAAATGTCAGAGGACCCACACAGGTACTTTTGACCTCTCCTGGACATTATTGGCTAGAATCTACTTTTCTCGCACGGTGATACTTGGCTGTAACACCACAATTGGCTTTTCTTCCACCCATGTGTCTTTTTCCCTAGAGTGAAGACCCCCATCCACTAAAGCACAAATCAAAAAATACTTCGAATTTCCTGTCATTTCTATTCAATATCAGTGTGAAACAACGGGTGTTGGATGAATTGCCTAAGATCTTCTGAACTCCCCAGGAGAGTGCCTTCCTAGGGAAGCACAGAGGATCCAGGATCTGGCATATTTTTGACAACTTAATGACCAACAGCAGTTTTGTCCACAGGGATTTATTGAAGTGAAATGGTTGTTACAAGTCAATACGATATATAAGCTATGAGTTTTATTTGGTAAAACATTGGCCAATTTCTTATAAATTTTATTTCCTATGTCATTTTAATGGTTCTGAACAGAGATATTTTTGTCATTTGGATTGTTTGCTTTGTTTTCCGCTTTTCACAGCCTTGCTAAATCGGATCACCAGAGAGGGAATTCTTACTGTTCCTCAAATTGTAGAGAAATTTCATTTTAGTGTACTAGAAAACCATCAAGAAGAGAAAGGAAATTTCTCCCCTGAGGCATGTGAAGCATAGCTTTGAGAGCTCCCTGGTAGTACGAGATTGTCAACAAAATCAGAGAACTCTTTGGTCCATTGTGCGCCCCTTAATTCTTTAACCTCGCAAGCACTGTGATGAGTGGTTCAGGCCTGTTACATCGGTAAAGGAAGTAACACTATGGAGTCTAAGGTGGACACAGAAATCAAACTGTTTCGGAATGGCCTACCAACACTTATTTCTGATGAGCAGATACTGCAAGCTTTTCATAAAGATGGACTCAGCATCTCCACAGTGCAGATTTATTAGTTCGTTAATGACACCTGACCTGGGTATTTTTACTTTGCTTTCAGTGCCAGAGAATAAAATCCATCTTATGGTTACTCATTCTCTCAGATGACCCTAAATCATAAACTGTCCCATAGCACACCATGTTTTGCTTAAGTAAATTCCCAGGAGCAAGGGCAGTCATATATATTTGCATGAGTATAACACAAAATCGAGCAGCTGGCTACTTCAACATTATTTTATATCATGTTGATGGAATGGAGGCCCCAATTCCCAGCCTTTGTGGGAAGTAACTTGAAACGCAAAGCAACATGGAATACATAGTGAGAAGGACATCATTCTAAATTGGCACTGAAACCATCTGTGTATCACTTGTCTTTGGTAAAACGGAAGACCGAAGCTTTGAGATATATTTATAACTATATGGACAATAAATCAGGCATTTTCCTGCGCGGTGTAATTCTCTTCCCCAGCCACATTGAGAGCCCTGTACACCATCCCAACACCAGATGATAGGAAGATTCAAATACAAGCTGACATGTATGTCATCTTTCCAAAGGGTGGCTAACCATTTCCTTTGGAAAGCACTGTCCCACTTGAGGAAGCTGAGAGCCCTGGCAGAAAACCCGGAATGGTAGATGGAATTCCTAAGGGTCAGAGGTATAAAAACAATGGATCCAAATTTCAATTGAGGCAACTCTCTATACCCAAAGAAAACCCAAACAAATACTTTTTCAGGGCATGTATATTTAGGCAGTGCTTTTCTTTGAGTGTTTCATAGCTGTTGAAGCATCCCCTGGCTTTCAAAGGTGGTTGCTTATGTATTAAGTATGACGATCCATGTTAACAATTTGGTATCACACTGCTCCACACAGAACTTTGCTCCAAAAGACAGTTCAATAGTATGCATTAAGGAAATTCAGAATATAGAGAATTTCTTTTGAGAATTGAGATCTAAGATCTACCAAGTGGAATATTTTTGTAGAACTGATAGATTCTTCCAGTGTGTATACTATGCCACCATTTCCTAATCAAGTGTCTCTGAGAGACTCACTTACCTTCTCTATACTTGCTTTATAACCTAATATCCTAGGCAATTCCATGATGTATTACTGTAGGGCAGACAGGCGCCGATACTGTAGAAGATGTGAAGGCAGTGATTTCCATGGCCCTACTACCACTTTCTCTTCTAAGAATTGAAAGTGAAATGTAGTGTGATAGAAACATTTATCCCCCAGTAGATTGTGGAATGGACGCTTAAAAGAAATCCCACACTAGCTCAGAATTGAGAAATAGATGGTTATTTCTTTAGGGGTAAACTCACAAATCAGAATTCTCTGCTGGAAGGGAGATCAGAAACCGATATACACAACCAGAACAGAGAGGCCAGAAAAGAGGCCGGACGCATCTCTGCATCAGCACATGTAGTATATGAGGCCACGCCCCAGTGGGCGGGTTACCACTAGCTGTAAGACTTCCTACAGCAGTAGCTCTCATCCAGTGTCCAGTTATTTACTACCTATTAGTTAAGGAATCAAAAACAATTGCTCATGATTTTATGCATTTATTTCACGCTTTGAAGCTCTGGCATTTATATTTTAGATATTTAAATAGAAAAACAAGTTAATTCCCAAATATGGAAGGAATCTTATTTTGCGATTGGACTGTAATAGAGGAATAGGATCCTGTTTTTGTTCCAAGAAAGAGTTGCATTTCTTTCTAGAGTAAAAAGATTGTTTTGGCAGACCAGAGGATAAGCTGATCTTATACCCATTTCTTCCCATCTTTCCAGTGTCCTAAGACAAGGGAACAAATCCCTAAAGGAAGATACTACACTAGCATGGCTCTATGAGTGCACCTGCTCTATAGTATGTTAATCTATGAGATATCAGAAGGAAAACATTATTATTCAAAACTTGACTTTTTCCATTGGAGAAGCTCGTGGGATATTGTTTTGTAAATGGAGCAGGCAGTCCTTTGTCAATTGTTGTAAGAGTTTGTGTTCACAACTAGATCTTAGTGATCAACATGTTGTTTTGCTCAGAATGTTTTGAAGAGAATTCAGTTTCTGCTTGTAGTTTTTCTATGTTTATCTGAACCCTTAGCACTATCAAACTAGGGGTTTTCAGAGGAGAGGTAAGTCTGTAGTGTCAGCATTAATGAACTGACCCCAATATAGATCCGATCAGACACATGCATTCTCCTGCTCATGAAGACAGCCAGCTCTTGGCTGAGTAGAAATAGATCCTGTGCGCCTCCTGTGATGCAGTACGTGACTCTGCTCATGATATCGAAGCAACAATGCTTATATCTCCTACTTTTCATTTCTCCATGTCTGCCAACATCTGTATGGTGCCTCTTAGTCAATTTTATGTATCTTATGTCATTATTGAAAGACTCATTTAACGGCTATATTGACAATTTCCTGGATTTGGGTTTTCTTAAAAAGGTCCAATATAAATTGTTTTCCTCTTTGGAAAGATATTAAAATTTTCCATATGAAATTGCCATGGTTAAAATATCAGTGAGAGAATTATCTAGGCTTTACAGAGGAATCTAAGTAGGAAATCTGTCCTTCTAAATATTCTCATTCAGGCAAGGGCAAGTACGACAGACTGAGAGTTCCTGAATCATAATGTAATGCACAACATGTTCCCAAATTCTGAAACTCTTAAGGCCTTGAATATTAGAAGTGGGAATTCTATACCTGACCTTGTATGACAACTCAAAGTCAAATATGATTCACTGTGCACAGATTTTTGTCTCATGCACCAAAATATTAAAAAAATACTATATGGAATAACCTGTAAGCTTGGTACATAAGAAGCACGAATAGATCTCATATTTATATTTTATTCCTTATAAGAATCAACTATATGTCTATCTATCTGTCTGTCTATCATCTATAATCTATATGATAATGTAAGTATACAAACAATAGAAAATCTACAAACAGCAGCTGAAATCATAAATCTAAAATGTTCCCAGTTCCCAGAAATTTGGGTAAGGAACATTCAATCTGGAAACTTTCATTAGGGCTTGATTGCATTCTGTCTTCTTTGAGAGGAAATGTTTTATTACATTGGAAGCATGACGTTTTTATAGCAAGGTTGGTCATTCTATTGTATTCTGCAGTAAATGTCATGTATGAGATGTAGGGAGGAATTTTCTTTATTAAAGCTCCAGAAGATATTTTTCTACTTTTATGCTCCCAAAGACTTAAAATGATAGCAACCAAAAGATCAAAGTAAGAATTCTGTCTTTATCTCTTATTAATAGGCTTCTTCATTTACTATAGAGAAGCAGTCATTGGTGCTGACTACATACAGCAAAGAACAATGATTCACAATGTGATGCTTACCACCATGTAAGCATAACACTGCCTAGAACCACAGAGATATTGAGTTCTTATCTGGAGTAGCCATGGCCCACAGCTGACTTGGAAGCAGAAATAGCACAAGGACTTACTAAATATTTGTGAGATGAATAAGTCAGGAATAGTGTGAAGAAATCCCTGAAATTTGAGACTTAGGTGATGTGGGTTCCTTCAGCCTTTATAGACTTGGGATGAAATGGTAGGAAAGGAAGAAGTTACCCCATCCCCCCCCAGGAAGGAAGGCTTGAGTCCTCCTTCACAGTCTGTAGTGTTCCTGGGCTCTCAGGATCAATTGCAGAGCATCCAGATTTATGCGGAGGACATCTGGGTAGTATATCACAGAGATCCTTTTGTATAAATTGCACTTCACACTCATGTAATCCAAGCAATCCAAACCACAGTTGTTGACTGGCTTAGTCTCCAGTAGAGGCAAACATTAACAGAGTTTCTTTTAAGTCGCAGGAGATGATTAAGTATAGAAACTGGCCAGAGTTCCTGAGATTTCCTCCAGCTGAAAGGAGCGTCAACCCCTGTGTACAGTTCAGCTCTGTCCACTTACTCACGTTCTGCACTCTGCCCTGAGGCTTGCATACCCATGATTTATTTTATCTATCACTTGAGGTTTTTCGCACTCCCCATTAGTAGCTTCTGTGACTTAATGTTTGTTCAATTTTAGCAGAAGAGCCAAATATTTACAGTTGAACAAGCCTGAGAAAACAGCGTAAAAATTTAACAGTTCCAGAGACGACGCTGAAATAATAAGTCTGCCTTGATTCCTTTCTTTTTCTTAGTAATGCCATGACTTTGTAGTATAATTTCATCTTCTCTGTTGATTGGGTGAGCCACCTCACTTGTAACTCTGATGTGCTTTGGAATTTTGATTATTTTAAAATTTGGAATTAAGACATAGGCGCTCATTCTTGCTATGTAAATAAGGAAAAAGTGAACAGAAGGACGTCATTCACCAAGTATAGTTGTAGAAAACCCCATTCTAAGATGCAGCCCTTCCAGAACCTTCGATTTGTACAGAATTCTATTATTTTCTTTAAAAAGTGTGGATTGATAATGTGTTTCTTTTTCCATAAATTTGTACTTTCCACAGTAGGCATGGGCCCTTCTCCATCTTTTTCTCCCGGCAGGAGACTCTTCATTAAAGGGGCAGAAGCTGCAGGAGGTTGAGCCGCTCCCATTTCTCAGTGCTGAGTGTCCCTGAGTTATTAAGTATACTTCCTAGTAAAGCTGGGATCGTAGTCAAAAGTTTATTTATGAGCCATCTTGTAAACTATGACAAAGAGTTTGTACTTAATTCTTAGGTCAGTATGAATTTAGTAGCATGTTTAGAAGTGTTTAAATGGTTGAATATGGGGAGGAGAAAGAAAACAATTCCATCTACATTGAAAAAAATGGTTGCGAGTCATGGATAAATGAGTGCCTCCTCCAGTGAAACCCTTGTTAAAACAACCTCAATCCGTTTCTGTCTAAATGTAGATTAGTGCAGCTCTCGGGCCTCCTTGGAGAAGCGTCCCTTTGCCATCGGTGGTGCTTAAGGTAGACACTCGCAACTGCTCAGAGTGCAGAGACTGCATGCCACATATGGGCCTTCCAATCACTCCCTCTCCCCAAGGGTCAGGGAGCATTATAAAAGAGGGGGCAAAAAAAATCATAGTCTAAATATCAGGGAAGACCAAAGCACATCACTGTCTTTTAGATGAGCTAGGATGGCAACCCCAAACAGCTCACAGAAGCTAAGGTTGCCTGCATAAAACCTTCACGAGATCGAGCCAATCAACATTCTGTCATGGGCTGAGAAAAGGTTCACGAGTCCCTACCCCTTATGTAAGAGTTTTGGACAGCTGGAAGCTTCTGGAGATGAGAGAATTTGTTTTGTTTAAGGTTCCTGGTAGGTCAATCACACTCAAGTGGTTGGCTCCACACCCAGAAGAAAATGAACAGTGCAAATTAGAGTCTATGGATTAATTAATTTTAAAAAGCAGACACAAAGTTGTGGGTGTAGGAAAAGTTAGGGAGGAATTAAATGGAACAGTTGTAAGAATAATTAAAATTAAAGACTTAACAAAAAACATTTCTTTAAAAATAATCTAAGATTGAAGAATAGTGTCCTACATTAGTGTATTGCATATGGTTATTTACAATGTTTAAGAAGAGTAACATATGGGTGTGCGACTGATTGTTAGGTGTAAAACGCTAGCAGAATATGATTATCTCAAGTTGTATCTGTTTTCTTCAAAAGAACATACTTTTGTTTGTCTATATGGTGGAGAGTAATTACATTGTATATACAAACCCCATTTTCTTTGACTTCTCCCCTGTGGTAAGTAAGCATCTAACTTGGTTTCATAACCTGGCTATTATGATCTCTATGAGCACTTATTTTTCCATAATATTTCCCTTGTGCTTCTTATGTAAGTTTAGTGTTTAGATTCTACCTAAAGTTGACTACATTATGAATTGCTAAGAGGAAAAAAATGTCAATTCCACAAATGGATCATCATCTTGTATTTTTCTCCCCCTCATGCACTTAGGTAATGTTATTGTGAATTGGGTAACCATAAGGCTCCTCTCCCAAGTAAAGAGCTGCAGACAATGGCTACAGACAAGGACTACCAAGAGGGGAGGGTCAGTCACCTCCAGGGAAGAATCCTCTGATAGATTAGCCAATTGCAAGTGGCCAGACATAAGTGCTCACGCGCGCACACACACACACGCACACACACGTACACACACACGCACACACGATTATGCACACACACGCACGCACACACACACGCACACACGCGCACACACACACACGCACACATGATTATGCACAACACTATAGGAAATCAGCAGGCCAGCAGCTTATGCTTGCCGCTATGTAGTCAAAATTTAGTAATAGTTTCTTTCATTGTAGATTTTTATTTTAATGAAGATAGTTTCTGACAGTTGTTAATTACATAAGATTTAAATTTGTTTCCATGTGCATAATTGTATTGAAACACTACTGCTGTCATTCATTTGCCTCCTGCACAAGGCTGCTTCTGTGTTACAGTCGTAGAGTTGAGTCATTGAAACAGGGGCCCTTTCACCCACAAATCCTTAGAAATTTTATGACCTAGCTCTTCACAGAAATGGTTGGGGAACTTGTGCTAAATGATTGTCACGTTTTCTAATCTAAAAGTCCCGATTTTTAGAAAGCATATTTACTTTGAAAATGCACTGTCATTCTAGTCCAGGGATCATATACTTTGGGCTGGGTTTTCAGGTTTTTGATCAATGTCAGTCACCAGATGCTCCAATACAACACTTATTAATGTGTTTAACTAGTATTGACTTTCTCTGATATTTGTGCTTTCAGAGAACCATTAAAGTATAGGTTTGAGAAGGTATCATTAATCCAGTATAGAACAAAAGAGAAAGGGCAGCTTTATTGGGGGTTATCTTTACACCAATATTACAGAAAAGAATAAGAAATGCTTTCTCTGAGCAGCTTCAAATTGCAATTATTAGCGATGGAGCCATATTTCATGTTGCGGTAACTTTATTAGAACGTGTTAGGTGGGGAGGCGATGCTGTGTGCTGCACACTAGCTGTCACTACTGAAATTGGTTTTAGTCGTGCTTCAACCTATTTGCTTTTAGAAAAAAAAACACCGTCAGCCAAGGAACCACAGTAATAACTCTTTTTCTAGTGGCATTGTATACCATTTTCAGGATTATGATTAAAGCTTGCTACTGAGAGGCCATCTTCCCACTTGAATACAAAGCATGGCACTTGCAGACATACACTTGTCCCATTTGCTTTATTTGTTAAGGAGTATTGGAAGAGATATCAGGTATTGATGCTTCTCCTGTGTTTCCTCTCCTACTTAGCAAGGACATGTCAAATACGCATTATCATTTGACTTGGAGTCTCTTGAATCAACTCACACTCATTGAGAGTGTGCTACTTTTAATTTACAGACTTGTTTAAGAATCATGGTTGAAATATTTGCATGACTGACATAGTTCTAAGGTGTCTTTAATACACTTTAATATGGAATTAATACGTTTCAAATAGAGAGTATCAGCCTTGAAGAATTATTTTCATTTTTACTAATAATCAAAAGGGATACCAGTTGGTTCATTGCTTTGACTCTGTTAGTCTTACCATTTAACTTATTCTGACAATTTAAACAGCAATCACTCCCCTGAGCTGTAAGAGCAACGATGAAAGTCAGTCTTGATATTTTTTTCTATGCATGAGCTAATAATCATGATAGTTCCCTGCTCTGAAAACGTTAGCCACTCTTTGTAGCTTATTCATGTCCACATCCGTAGAATTTGCCAAAGCATCTCCAGCAGGAGGTACCTTTCTATAAGAGACTTGGATTTCTGGGTGTATTTCATTTTTCTTCATTTCTCTTTAGTGGATTGTAACTGGAGAATTCATGAATTCATGGATCCCTGTGTACCATAACCAAGACAGCATTGAAGGACCATTTTACAAACATTCCAGTATTTGATTTGTGAATTATGAAATCTATCGTTGGAGACATGCCATTCTTGAACGTGTTTTGTAGGTCTAGAATCTATATAACTCTTTGTCCTTAACTTCTGCCTGAAAGGTTCTGTCTTTGATAACTGATTTCTGTCCCCATCTTTCTCTCGAATAGCCTTTCCCAGTGTACGGTGTGAGTGATGACAGAAGCTGAGCTACATCTTTAAAGGACCAAGTCCT
Organism: Ondatra zibethicus; assembly: GCA_004026605.1. Lineage (NCBI taxonomy): Eukaryota > Metazoa > Chordata > Mammalia > Rodentia > Cricetidae > Ondatra > Ondatra zibethicus. The sequence goes on from PVIU01020226.1 coordinate 15,676, forward strand.
GTACTTAGTGGAGTCCCTTCCATGTCCCAGTCCCAAATTCTAATTGAAGCTTCTATAAGCCGCACGGGTAATGTAGGAGGGAAGTGTAATTATGTTCAAATGAAGATATAGAAAGCAAGACCAACTCACTAGTCAGGAGCGTGAACTTCAGCTTGGATTTTTGTGGCTTTCAGGCAATGATTTTTGTATGCCACCTCCTTGTCCCATCACAAGAGAAACAATAAAGGGAGAGGAAAAATCAGGAAAGACAAAGCTTTAGGGAAATTTCTGTCTAAAGAATACAAAGATCAGAAGCCAGGAAAGACAAGAAAGAAAGAGAAGCATGGCAGTTCTGACTTCTATAGAGTCTGTGTCCTGTTGAATTTTGAGAAATAAGATTGGTCAGTATGTCAGAGCTGGATGGAATGATGCACATCCAACTACATTGCTGGTGGCCTACAGGTGCAGCTCCCTGTGTCCCTTTTCTGGGCTTGTCTTCTGTGGGTAACTAAATAACCAGCCATCTCCAGCACCAAGCATCTCCCAAATTTCTGCGTTTTGCATCATGAACTTGCTGTCCATAGACTCTTTTATTTCCAAAACAAAGAGCCTTATAAAGAAAGTCCTCTTTATGCACCATGCCAACTGACTGAAAGTAGAGCTTTTTTTTTTTTTTTTTTTTTTTTTTGCTATTTTTTTTTGTCCTGCAAAACATCTCTTTGAAGTTGATGTGTTCTGGGTGTGATTGTGGGGAGCCAGCATTCTACCTTGTTTACCAGGTTTCCTGAGGCGACCTTATGAAAGAGCTTGCAAATTTTAACAAGCGTCTTTACTCTCTGCACCTAAAGATTAATGTGGTAGTAAAAACTTTATGAGGCCTTAATCATTCATCACAAACATATCAGATCCTCTGAAGCTGAAAGCTTCAGCATTCATAATTAAGAGACAACAGAATATGACCATGTATATATGGAAATGGCTTCCCAGAAAAAACAATTGAGTTCCTCTTTTTTATTTTTTACATAAGTTTTTGGTACTTAAAGTTTGCATGTGTGTATACTTTTGGATTAGAGGCTATCAAACCAAACATGACCAATTTTCCTGGGATAAGAATTAACATCCGAACTGTGACTTTAGTTTTTTTCCTTTTTTATATTTTCTCATCTTAAAAGTGGGGACAGTTACTACTGTCTAAATTGATGTCACTCTTGGTGGTTTTCTTACCACCACTGTTAATTTCTCCACAGGTTTATTAGTTTGTCTTTGGAAGAACGTATAACTATATTAGGCTAATGTATTTACCCACTGGGGCTGCTCTAATGTATTGAGTGAACAATGACTGTACATAGTCGACTTCAAATAGGAAAATGAACCACAAAGCAAGTGAATGTTGGAATTTATCGTCCTCGTTTCCAGGCAGTTAGGTGTGGAAGATGAAGGTGTGACTAGGTTTCGTTCCTTCCGATTGAAGGAACACAGATCCTGCTTCAGGCTTTGCTCCTAGCATCTCCCAGTTTGCCTACAGCTTCTGATGACCCTCAGCGTCTGTCCTATTACATTGATCTCTGCCCCATCGGGCCTGCAGCCTGTGGAATATGCAAAAACTACTTCAGCAAGGACGCAGACCACGTGATCTACTCTATCATTTGTTGAAATGGCTCACATTCCTTTCATCAAATCAAAGACTAGAGAAACCCAGTTACTTTTGTGTGGTAAGAAAGAAAAAATGTAGGGTTAAAGGAAAAACTGTGTGCCCCCACCCTTGGTTTTATAGGATGAATATTTATACTGAAACTGCTTATGACAATGTACTATTTGTCATAAAATTATAGTCACTAATCTTATTTTTATAGTGATGTATTTCATTAGATAATGTACATCATCTTTTCACAGCAGTTTGTAGTATATAGTAGGGAGCAGGCTGTGTCCTTCCGCCTGGCTCCCGGCTGGCGAAATAATTACACAGGAACTGCATTCATTGAAATACTGCCTGGCCCATGAGTTCTAGCCTCTTTTTGGCTAACTCTTACATCTTAAACTAACCCATATCTAGTAATCTGTGTATCACCACAAAGATGTGGCTTACCGGCATGAGTCTAACCAGTGTCCATCTTGGGCTAGAGAAACATGGCGTCTGCCTTACTTCCCTTCTTCACAGCATTCTGTTCTGTCTACTCCATCCCCCTAAGGGCTGTCCTAGCAAAAGGCCACGGCAGTCTCTTTATTTAACCAATGAAAGCAACACACAAATACAGAAGACCCTCCTACATCACAGTTAGTTCACAAGGCCTCTGATTTAAAAGATTTTCTTGCTATATGTGTAGGGCAATTTGAAGTACATCAGTTTGGACAGAAACTATTGCCTAAAGGCATTTCTTTCTAAATTGGTTTGTTTCTATTTTGCTATTGATAAGTTTTAAATAGAAGTACATATGTATATTTCAAGAAATACCATTTTAAAGAGAAGTTTGAGTATTACTTACTGTTTTAAAAATATAGACCAACCCTCTGGACCACTTTTTCTCTGATAGTAAACATTGATGAAAAGTACTTCTCTGCAGGTTTGTTCTGTTTGCAAATGAGAGCAGCTGACCATAATAACGGTGCTACCAGGCATTACAACCTGGGCATCTCTAGGTACTATTGCTTTGCTTACATCATAATGTTAGGAAAGTCACTGGCATGGGGCTGGGGGCGGGTTCTAAACCATGCTTCTCTGGTCCCTCCACACAGAGCAGGGAATTAGGACAATATTCTTTGCTGCAAAGTTGTATGTCCTCATATCTCCAACTTAGCACTTGAAAGCCATTTTTTACTTAGTTATTACTTTAAGATCCCTGACTCAGTTAAGACTTTCTCTTTGTAACTTTGCAGTTAGTGCTATTAGCATTTCTGTGTTGACAGAGTATCTTCCTGTTGTATCCCAGGTAAGCAGCATTCCCTTGAATTTGTGCAAATGTGGTATCTAAATTTAAATTCAAGTGATCAACAGTGTGGGAAGCAAAACACATAAGTCTCCTGGATCAATGAGGTCCATTACTGTTTCAAGTTGCTCTCAGCGGAACTGAGTGTTGAGCTGGCTTCTGGTTTGTGATTGCCGTCATCTGCTTTATCCTTGTCCGTCTCCATGGCTGGCTTGCAATGACCTCAGTGTCTCTCGAGGCAAGGTTGCTGTAGTGCAGTGTCTAGCTGGCTTCTCTACAGACTGCTGCCCCTGCCTCTTACTCTGTAAGTCTCTCTGCCCCATTTCTAGTTATGAACTGTTGTCCCAGAGATGGATTTCTTGACCTTGAGAGGCTGTGGCAGCCAAGCTGATGTCATTCTGTGTTTTGTGTCTCTGTGTCTTGACTGGGTAAATGGTTTTTAATTATTATGGGTTCTTCAGCCTTGGGGAGCACTTGGCCATAATCAGTTTTATATTTGACAGTATGAAAGTTGAGAGCCTTTGGCCATAGTATTTTCCATGAATGACTTAAATTTATAAGCATTTCCAATTAGTTGTCTTTATAAAGTTAAATTGAAAATTCCGGCAAACATTTCAGATTTACTGAAATTACTGCATTTAACATTGAATAGTGCTGATAATTATACTAATTACAATTTTTCCATGACAAAATGCCATAGTGTCCTTAACCTGCATGGATACCATTGGATGCTTATTAAGTTTTTTTTTTCCAGTGAAAGGAAAATCTCTTAATATATTAGGAAAATCGTATAAGAGTTAATAATTATCTACTATCAAAGTGAGCCATGCAAATATTCCTCGGGAGGACTGTAGCCAAAAATGTACTTAGCTAAAACGTTGCATGGGTCATGCTTTATGTTGATTAGATAAACTGAACAATTACTATTCTGTCTGTAATGGGTTCAAGCTTTCTGCGATCCTGAGTGATAACGTTGTGAAGCGATGTGTGTTTAAATCCTTAAAGATGTTTGCAGAAGGTTAACTTGGGAAAATTGAACACTTAAGTCATTTTCTAGCTTACTATTATTTGTTAATTTGTTTTTGTTTGTTTGTTTTGGTTTAAAGGCAGAGTTTCATTATGTAGTGTTGGGACCATTTGGAGTCCTGGCCTCCAACTGCTCTTCCCTGCTAGCGATCTTTCCTTTCCTTCTGATTTGAGTTACTGAAAGCTGTGTCAAAATTGTTTACCAGCTCTGCTTCACGAGCACGTGTTGCCTTGAGGATCAGAGGATAAGGTTTTCACCTGTTGGCCCACTTGACTGTTGGGTATATAACCCTCCTTGGTGCTATTGAATATAAGGGCTTCTTACCAGTGACTAGAGATCCGTGTCTCTGTCTGTCTGTCTGTGTGTCTGTCTGTCTTTGTGTGTTTCAACCTCCAGCCCCTTGCCCGAAGCTTGCGAACTGTACAAGTGTTGTGTGCTGCAATGTAGCACTAGTTGGCCTAGAACCACCTGTGTAGACCCAGCGAAAGTGGAACTCACTGAGACCCATCTCCCTTGTCTCTGAATTCCCTGGATTGGTATTATCCATCCACAACCATGCCCGGCCAGTTTTTTGGTTTCTTCCTGTAAGTTTTTAATTCCTGGTTTCCCCATATGGGAGTTATTCAGATACATTTCCATGCCCAAGTACAAGCCTGAATATCAAAGGCTTCGTCTATGGGATGATCATGAAAGTCCTTCCCAAGTGACTTGTTTGGGAACACATGATTCTTAAATTTAGGTTAAGGACTAAAACTTAGTTTCAGTCAAATACAAACAGTGAGAATGAATGTTTGTTTTTGGTGCCCAATAAAACACACTTTAAGGATACTGGGGATGTAAAAAGTGAGTAACTGGTAGTATTGATTTCATTTGCTTGAAAAGTAAGGCAACAAATGTTATGCCTTAAACGCGTTAAAATGACTATTAAAATATCAGTCACTAAAAGGAAGTCACTTGTGTGTGCATGCCATTTTTTGTGTATGGGGGTTCTTTTTCTCCTTCAACCATGGATTCTTTGGATTGAACTGAGGTCTTCAGTCTTGGGTGGGAAGCATTTTTACTCACCAAGCCATCTCAGTGACTATTTCTTCAAACATTGCAGATAAATTGAATCTTATGAGTAGATAGCAAATTTTTCGTATAATTTTATTCTTCTCACTTTTAAATTATAAACTATTAAAGTATATAATCAATTATCTTTATTGCTGGAAGGAAGCTTACAATTATTTATTTGATTGTTTGCTTTCAACAGAAGCCCTCTTACAGTGTTATCTGCTTGTGGACCCCAGCATCTGGATGACAGGGATACAGATTCAAAGGGTCTTTTCAAGGTTTATACTCTTCCCTTCCATTTCTGTTGAATACTTTGCATACTGCTTGTATTTTATTAATATTCTAATTAATATTAATCCTGTCTGCTGGACATTCATTGGTGAGAATATATAAATAAACAGAGCCTGGGTTTTCTTTCTAGGACTGGTAAGTGAAATGGAGAATCCACCAGCATCAGTAGTGAGTGATGAGGAGAAACCATGCAGGCAATCTGGACATCTACACCTGTCTTAGGAGGCAGTGAGAACTTTCTAGAGAATTTAAAAGTGCCCCCCCATAAAGCAACGGGTTTGAGTTAAGTACAGAGGCAGCATCAAATCTTATGCCATATGTGAATGTTAGCTGTTGTAAGTGTTTGAGAGTGGGCATCTCTGAAACAGCATGCAATAGTGATATAGGATTCCGAAAATAAAAATGTCCACCCTTAAAACATTTCAATTATTTTTTAATTTTATGTGTATGATTATGTTACTGGCATGTATCCATGTTGACCACATGTATGCAGTAGCCTCAGAGTCAGGAATAGAACATGAGGACCCCTAAAACTTAAATAAGATGGCAGTGAAACACCATCTAGGTGCTAGTAAACAAATCTATGTTCTCTGCTAAATCAGGAGATGCTCTTATCCCCAAACCTTTTCTTCATCCCCATCAATGACTTTTGCCAGGAGAGAGTATAATAAGAATTCTCCAAAGGACCTATACATCGCTTTAAGATATAGCTTTGTTACCCAGTCATTTTTGTAACATTATATTTACAAAAATAGGAGGGAGGAATGTAAACACAAAGAGAAACTCAAGCCTTGATTAGTGCAATACCCAGTTCCATAATGGAAGGTCCTGAGTCCATCACCCTTGTTAAAACTCAGACATTTCTGATACCAGCTCAGTATTCCAAGGTCAGCTTCTGTCTTCTGACTCAGAAATACTTTTCAAAGGGGAAGCCATTGAAAGGTAGCTTAGCTCGTGAGAGCATATCCTCTCAAGCCTGAGGGTCTGAGTTTGGATTCTTGAACAACACATAAAAGCCGTGTCTGCGTGCACACAGCGGCTCTTACCGTGGCTGGGTGGAAGCAAGAGGCTTCCAGGGCTTCCAGTAGCTTCCAGACAGCCTGGCTGAAAGCCTGTGAGCTCCTGGGTCAGGAGGCTGTTTCTAGGGAAACCGAGTAACAAGACACACCGCATCCCTTCTGCTCTCATCGCCAGTGCGCACGGGCCAAGTACCCGTGCACAGAAGTGCCGACAAACCTACACCATGTACACGCAAAAATCATTATTATTGTTAATTTATTATTATTATTAGTAGTAGTAGTATTGTTTTTTGAGACAGGGTTTCGAAAGATGGTAGCTTTAGAGCCTGTCATGGAACTAGCTCTTGTAGACCAGGCTGGCCTTGAGCTCACAGAGACCTGCCTGCCTCTGCCTCCCGAGTGCTGGGATTAAAGATGTGTGCCACCACCACCTGACCACAAAAGTTATTTTTATACATCATCAACTTTATATCATCCTTTTAAAAACTTCTCTGTTTTCTGTTATCTCATCTTAATATTTCTATTGACTAGACATGTAGTTATTGCCAGTATTTGTGGTTGATCTGAAATAGAGAAACCTGAACGAGCCAGAAGACTTTCCAGGTTCTATCATAATACATCAGGCACACTGCATATTACATAGAACACTGGACAGTCTGCATATTACATAGTACATCAGGCACATTACATATTACATAGTACACCAGGTGCACTGCATATAACATAGTACATCAGGTACACTGCATATTACATAGTACATCAGGTACACTGCATATAACATAGTACATCAGGTACACTGCATATTACATAGTACATCAGGTACACTGCATATAACATAGTATATCAGGCACACTACATATAACATATTACATAGTACATCAGGCACACTGCATATTACATGGTAATTCAGGCACACTGTATATTACATAGTACATTAGGCACACTTCATATTATCCAATTTACAAGCCATTCCATATTCTGGAGATACTTGTGATGGAAAAAAAGAAGAAAAACTAGGATAAGTGCCTTAATAGCTGTTAATATTAAATAATCTCTTAGAATGCTGAGCGGTGGTGGTGCACACCTTTGATCCCAGCAGTCAGGAGGCAGAGACAGGCAGATCTCTGTGAGTTCAAGGCCAGCCTCTTCTATAGAGCTAGTTCCAGAACAGCCAGGGCCATACATATAAACCCTTTCTCAAAAAACCCAAAGAAGAAAAAAATACTCTGTCAGAGCTATGAAAGCCTTCATTTGTTTTTGAGAGTTGGGTCATATGGTCAGAAATGGCTAGAAGATTTATTATGTCTTCTCTGCTAGATGAGATCCAAAATATACTTTAAGAAAGATTTCATCCTTTGTCATCCCTGGAAGGATCCTTCCGAGCTCTGAGAGCATCTAGAATGCAGACAGAGAGTGATGGATTTCATAAGTCTGGAAAGGACACACTCTAATCAGGCCTACCGAGATATCAAACAAAATTCCCGAGATAAAACACGATGTCCCATGGACCTCAAGAAGCCACTGCTGCAGATGCAACCTTTGCATTTTATTCTCCAATGCTGAAGTATAATTCTAAGCTGACTTTTACATATAAACTTTATTTTTTTGAAATTATAATTACAACATTTTTCCTTCCCTATGATCCCTCCAAACTGTAGCATGCACCCTTCCTCATGCTCCTTCAAATTCACTGTCCCTTCTCCCCTACATGGCATTTTATGCATATATGTGTATTTACACGTTTATTCCTAAATATAACCTGTTCAGTCTAAATAATGTTACATGTACGTATGTTTTTGGAACTGACATTTCTCTCCTGGGAAAGGCCACCATTCCCACTCCTAACTTTCTTCAGTTGCCTCTAGTTCTTTACGTATGACTGGGGAGTCATGAACTTTCCAGTTTGTTATGTCCCCCCCATTCCCCTGTTAGGAATTATCTAAGAGATGAACAACGTAGAAACGCAAGTTTGCTGGTGGATTAAGTCTTCTTTGAAAGTTGTAAGATAAAAATAAAACCCACATACATTTACTAAAACCCGAGGAACCTAAGGGATGAAGGGAAATGCTGAGTGCTTGTAAATGAAAGAGCAGAAGAACAACGTGAGTGAAACCAGACAGTAAAGAGGTCACCTGACTCAGTGCGCTCTCCTGGCACAACCTAGAAACAAGCAAGCCCACTGTGTCTGTGAAAAAGGAAAGAATCAAAGTGTAATCCCCATAAAGCAAAGCTCCTGGAGTTGGCAGACTCTCAATTTTGCCCGTGTCCTTCCCCTTTCTTTTCGCTGCCCTACACTCCACTTCTGCTGGCCTTCACCATTTGCCTCCTAAGGCTTCAAACTACTGCTACGTGTGTTTGCAAAGCCTTCCAGGTGCATAATAATTTGTGTATAAATCATTTTATTTAGGAATTAGGACAGTCTTTTTTTGTTTGAAGTAGTATAAATTATGCTCCAATTTTAGGTGCTTATGAAAAATATGTTGTACTTTAACCTGAATATTGTGTTGCATAAATCATTCTAGCAATCAAATTCTGGATAACTTCCACATTAGAAATTAAATTATATGGTATGTAATCTATAATTATTTTATAAAAATACCTAATTATTTCATAGCTGGATTTTTTTATTATGTTGCCCCAAAATAATGGCCCTTAACACTGATGATTATTTGAAGCAAAGAAAATAATGTCTAAAAATCTGTATGTGATAGAAACCTGAGAAAAATGTCCAAGCCTATCATCTGGAACACCTGACAGCCAGATAGGCATGGATTCTACTCCATCTTTCCAGAACTGGGCAACAGTACTTCAGTTGGGCTGAATTCAAGTTGGATATAAGCACTGATCTCAGTGTGATCCAATTACTAAACGTGTTTGAAGGTAAAGGATTCTTGTCATCTCAGGATGCTAAGATGTTTCAGAGCTGTGATTTGGTTTTGACAGTAGACCTTTATCAGAGCCCGTGGAAGACATCTCATTAGTCAGTTTTGGCTCACTCCTATGTATCGACCTTGAACTTTGTCCATTGAAACAGAGACCATGTTCAGACTTGAGTGACAACACCTCTAATTAGGCAGAGCTGTAGTCTGGACGGTCTTTAGCAATAGTGCTGCCCTGTAAACAGGCTGCCCTGTGGTTTTGGCTTTCCCTAATAAAACTTCTTCCCATCTTCAGACTTACAAATCTTACTCTTCTTATCACTGTGGTCTTGCTTATTTCCGTTTGTCCTGAAATTATCCTGTGTCATCGGCTCTGGCTGTGCCACCTTTTATAACAACAGACTTTTCAACACGTGCTGCTTGCTTTTGTCGTTTTGTCAGAGGTATCACGACGAATGTTTACCTTTACTTCCTTATTTTTGAACAGTCTTCTTTATGATGATAGGGAGTGTCTGACCTGTGAAGAGTTATTCTCCAGAACTCAGCAACACCTCTGACTGCCAAAAAAAAATATTCATTCAGTGAATTTTAATGAGTGAAGGCAGGAATTGTGATCACCTGTGTTACTTACGCCACACAAGTACTTTCTTTTCTTCTTCCTCCTCTTCCTCTTCTTCTTCCTCTTCCTCTTCCTCTTCTGCTTCTTCTTCTTTTTCTTTGAGACAGGGTTTTTCTGTAGCTTTGGAGCCTGTCCTGGAACTCATTCTGTAGATCAGACTGGTCTCGAACTCACAGAGATCAACCTGTCTCTGCCTCCCAAGTGCTGGGATTAAAGAAATGTGCCACTACTTCCTGTTGTTATACAAGTATTGATAACGCTACAATTTTAGGTTCTGTTCTTTTGAATTGGTATGCCTATCTGCTTCACCAGAATTTGATGCAAACCATGCTGATTGGGATGGGATTTGCTCTTGATCTGCTGCACTGGTTGTTTGTGCATACATGAGTTCCCCTCAGCCTCCCAGCGAACATCAGAGCTAACTGCTGCTGGGACCTCTTAGAATATGCATATAGCGTTGGTTTCCCAAGGAGTCTGCAGCATCGTGGAGAAGTCGGCATGCCAGGTGTCTTAGTTAAAGCTTCTATTGCTGGGAAGAGACACCATAACCATGGCAACTCTTATATAGGAAAACACTTAATTGTTGTAGCTTACAGTGTCAGAGGTTTAGTCCATTATCATAGGGGTGGACATGATGATAGACAGACAATCATGGTGCTGGATAAAGGACTGACAGTTCTGCATCTTGAATCGCAGGCCACAGCATGTGAACTGTCTCCCATACTGCCACACTGAGCATAAGTTAAGCAAAGGAGACTTCATGGCCCACCCGCAAGAGAGTCACTTTCTCCCACAAGGCCACACCAACTCCAACAAAGCCACACCCCCTAATAGTGCCACTCCTTTGGGGGCCATTTTCTCTTAAACAGCCACACCAGGAGAAGGGTAGTAGTCAAGCAATAGGGAGTGTGCCTATTATGAATAAATCCCTACGTTAGGTTTCCAAAACTGGGAACAAAAAATACCAGAGAAAGAAGGGAATAATAAAGACAGAAAAGGAAAACAATAAAGAAAAATCTAGTAGCTTTTGTGGAGGGTTACAGAATCCTTTAATTCTTCCATGTGAGTAAATAATTCTTTGGCTGTTACTATAATCATATCACTCTCTTAGATATTATACTTTTTATAATAAATGTTGAATTCTAATTGTGGTCCACTCTCCAAATATATTCTACAATACTATTCTCAAAAATAAATGTTTGAAAACTTATATCATGCAGATTTTACTCATGATGTGAAAGCATTTAATTATGATAATTTTGATAATGCTTTCATACAATTATTAAGATGCAGAGTCAGGGCTCAGCTTCATCTTTTCTCAACCCTATTGTGAATATTTATCTGCACTTGAAGTTGTGTCTCATCCCTGCTCCTCCAACCAATTTATTATTAATCTAAATACCCAAGCCTCTTTCTGAGAGCAAGTTCTAGCTAGATACCTCCCATCTCCTGATAGTCTGAAGATGGTTGTGCACCAAGATACTAGTTGCTAATATTTTTGCCATGACGTCTGATTGGTAAAGGATGGCAGAGAAATTTTATATATGTTGGCTCCGTCATAATGGCGCCTTACCAATATCATGTTCTATGAAGGTGGCCCTGAAAACTGTGTCTGTAGGATTGTTATGGTTGATGTGGACTCTCTTGGGGGCATACAATTTGCAACAAGATGACTGCCATGATTCCTGTCTCCGCAACTGCATAATAGTGCAGGTTGCTTTAGAGAAGTCTGCAGGACCGTGTCTGACCCTTGACAACAAGTTCTAATTCCTGTCCTCTAGGCTTGTGAGTGACCCCGGCAGGGCTTAGGATTACCTCATGAGCCAGAATGTTTAATTCAGTATAAGAACTCTTCTGAAGACCAGTTAGTTTCTAAGTGTGTTTCCACATTCGCGAGGCGTACCTTCATAAATTACTCTTAATTGTAGTGACTATTGACCAGTAGTAGATTCATTTGGCCTTATAACAGAAGATGCTATTCAGTGTAGTGTACTTGCTTGGATCTGTGCACGGTTTAAAATAAAAAATCACATCTATTTATCCCTATACCTCATAAGAAAATATTGAATGTCATTTCTCTCATGAAACACAGTGCCAAATGCATTGTAGTTAGATAGTCTTACAGTGTCTAAAGATTTAATTGGCTTATATTTATTATTGTAATACAGAAGCACATTGTAATTCTTGGTTGGGGATTGAGGGTTTAAAAAAACCATTTTTAATTTTTCAAAGTTATGTAGTTTACCGTAATACGGTGTATTTTTCTGTTGTTAAATGTAGACTGCTGTTCACATTCATAGCAGTCAGAGCAGAAGCATCCAGGAGTGTGATGTTTGTAACACACATATCAGCAGATATGAGCGGTCATACGATCCAGGTCATCCAAATGACAAGACGACATTGCGTTTGCACAACACAAGTATTAACACCGGAAGGAAACTCTCTGGTACAGTTTCTAATTAATGCAACTGTACTATGCAAGGATAGGGATGTTACACTAAATAAAATGGAAAATTAAGCATTTGTTGTTAAAACTTGTCAAAGAAAGCTATTATAACAGCTAACTCCTTCAACATTTCATTTCAAATGGAAGTAATTAGAAATTTTTATTTAGTCATTGTTTTCTCAGAGATTAGCGTTTCCCTATTTATTTACTTGAACCCTTTTCCTTTTCATTACTAGGGCAAATAGGATGGTTTTAAGTAATATTTTTTGAATTTTTTTAAAGTAAAATTTTACTTTGGCACATTCTTTTAAAAGTTTGGCTACAAAGTATACAACTAACAAAATATAAATAAAAAGTGAATATAATTTAAAAAAGAACAGCAAGTTAAATGCTTATTGATGTTCATCGTTCTTTCAACTTATGTCTTCTCACATGAGCATTCTAAAGTAGTTTATATTATCATAAAAATTTTTTCACAAGAGATTGTTTATGGGTCTATAGATAGATTTTTGTTTAGTGGCCAGGCCTTACATCACTAAGATAAAATCCTCTTGTTTGGGATTTTTATTGATTTTACTTATTGTTAGGGTTCAAGTTGTATAGCTAAGGAGTTTTGAATTGATAAGTACGGTAAGAGTGTAGTCTACCCACCCTCAGACCCGACTTCTTTCTTGCTGTTGTGTTCTCAGTGTTGAAACAGGGTCTCAGTGAGCAGCTGAGGGTTGGCTCCCCGTTTTGAGCCTCTTCCAGTCTCATGAATTCGGGAACTTAAGGTCAAAGCTGCTCATATCAGCCCATCCCTTCTCTCATTATTGTCCCTTATTCTCTTTCACTTCGTGACTCCACCAGAACTTTGTCCCCAAACATGTCAGGATAATAATGGCCTCATGAAAGAACCCCTCCCTCTCTTCTTTCTCCATCCCTTCTCCTTTCATACTTTTTTTCTAACCGTCTGTCTGTCTGTCTGTCTGTCTGTCTGTCTGTCTCTCTCTCTCTAAAGTCTGTTTGTTTAATGTTCCTTGTGTCAAAGTTATTATTTCTTTCAGCTCCAAAAATTCTTTACCATTTATAGATTTTGAGGAATTGGACATTTTAACTCAGATGGTCAATTTACCTGCAAAGATTTATTCAATGCTAACAATATATTTTCCATGCTCATCTGGTCTGTATAAAGTGTTGTCTTGTATTCTCTATGCAGCTAATGTGTATACTCTGAGTTCTGTGTTTCCCAGTGTGGTTGACGTTTTAAAACCTAGTGATTTTTATTGATCTTATCTATTTTTTTAAATAGTCTTGAGTTCTGTCATTATCATTCTTACTTTCTTCCTTTATATTTGTTTTGTTGTTTATCTTCTTGGTTATTATGGAAATTTTGAGACCTTCTTTTTTAATGTAAGCAATTTTGCTATAAATTGCCCCCTTATTGAATTGTGTTTCAAAATTTCTGTCATGTTAAACTGATACATTAATTGTTTTAAAAATATTTTCTAACTTCTTTGGAGATTTTTCTTTGATGTATAGAGTAATCAAAAATGTTTTATCTTGTCTGAGTGGAATTTATGTTATGTGTCTGACAGTGATTTCTGGCTTAATTTAGTTCCTGCCTGAGAACATGCCTATGTGAGGCCCATGATTTATAGTTTGTTATTGTTGGTTTTATGGCCCAGGATATGGTCTGTCCTGGCAAGTGTGTGTGTGGAGAGTGCACACTGGGCTGGTGTGGGTTAAGCAGCCTCTAACTGTCTATTAGTTTCTCTTGATAAACAATAATTTTCACGTTTCTCCCATCCCTACTGGCTTTTTAACCACTCATCCTATTAACGCATGAAGACGAGTACTGAAGTCTTCACTTTCGGGTTCCCTTCTTTTTAAGTACAGCTGCTTTTGTTTATGTGTTCATAACCTATTTTGGGGTGCATAGGTAATGACTTTTTTCTTCTTTTCTATTTTATATGTCTGTAGGTTCTCTTGGGGTTATGATCATTTTTCATCATCTAGTGACACCCATGTAATATCTTTTCCTATGTAACTGACTTTCCTCTGTTCTTTCTAAGTAATATTCTATGTTTTCCTGGACACGGTGAATATTACACAGGTCTCTGGGTCTTACTTAAATTCTGCAGAAGCTGTTTATATTTCTGTCTGGAAAGCTCATTGAAGTTGATTACTTTTAGGTTTAGGTCAGTTTCTACCTTCCTTTTGTGATTTCAATGTTACTTTTGTGGAAGAGTCTGTATGTAGTGTTGAATGTTGTAGGCAGTCTTTGGATGTGTCACATGTGAACACTACCTACTGGCCCCTAGTGTTTTGGGGGTGTTCTGTTTTATGTGTTAAGTGGAACCCACTCTACATATGTACAGTGATAGGGACAGTAGAATATTTATTGTTTGGGACCCCTTTACCTACTTCTCTCAAAATTGTTTCGTAGAAATGTCCAGTGTGTTCGGTCTTTTCTTCCTTCTTGTGAGCACAATAGAGGTTCAGCTATCTCCATTGTCCATGCCCTTCTGCGACTGTGGCAGCGCATGAAGCCTGGCCCTCCCTTCCTGGAGCCTCAGAGTGTTCACTTTGGCGGAAAGTACACCAGAGTGAGGAAACGCTACGATTTCTCTAGAATTTGTCTTTATGCTCTCTTCCTTCTGATTTGTGTATGTATTCACAAGGTCTCCTAGAGCCCAGACACCAGGCTAGCCTGAAGCTACCTATGTAGTCAAGGAAAGCCTCTGCCTCTCAAGTGCTGTGCTTGCAAGTGTGCACCACCTTGGTCAGTCTAGTGTTTCACGTTCTAATCGCGCTCAGGATGCTCCTCACTTCACAGTGCTTCCTGGGCACTGCTCGCCTACTGGGCACTTTTATTGCTTTCTTGTTGAAATTCTTGGTGTAGTTCATTCCATCTTACCTGGGACCACAAAATTTCAATCCCTCTGCCCCATTTAAGTTTTCGTTGTGATATTGTTCCCTCTACATGTTATTTTGATTAGCACATAATAAATGTGATAATTGGCAGCTGTCAGAATGTGAAAACGTCTCATAACTAAGGTTGTTTGAATTTCGTACAGACCAATCCAAATTACTAACACTACTTATTTCGCATGCTTTTACTCTTAAACTGCTGAGTAAAATTTTTTTCTCTTGAATGAAACTGTTTAGATGGTACCCTAATTGTATCCATTTGCACCTCAATAGTTGACCTTCTTGTTAACATCATTCAATGGTAAATAATAAAGCTTTGTCTCCATGAAACCTTGAACAGCAATGAGCGTAGAGTTGGATGCCAAGGTAGATATTTTGCTTTTAAACCAAATATGCAGAGAGAGAGAGACAACAATCTATATAGCTTTTGCAGTGCAGAGTACCCTGTTGAACTATTTCTTTTACTATGTTCAACAGAGTACTTAGGGAGAAGGAGATTAATTCATTTTTAATGCTAGGAAAATACAGTCATTAAAAAGCAGGTAATATAAAATGCCAGAAATGCTTTTACCATCTCGAGAAGTGCACTTCTTTCCTAAATAGCATGCTACTTTTAGAGATCTAGATATGCTGAGTATTAAATATTAAAATAGAGGTTGCTCTTTAAAATGCAGTGTTTCTTATCAGAAAAAAATAGTTTGAACAAGCATTCCTATTGTATAATTCATCGTAATGCTAATAATGTAGTGTAGCAGAATTATTTGTCATTCCGTTGAGAATGAGTAGGTTTTTTTTATGAGACTGTGTTTTTGGTTCATGATCTCTTAATATATATGGGTTCTTTTAACTTACAAGTGGTAGTCACATGACAGTTTCTCATCATAATTCTCTATTTTTCATATTTCATTGGGAAATTCACCAGTAGCCTTGATATGAATTTTGGTGCCTTGAACATATGTATGTCATTCATTTGATGTCACTAGTGTAACCAGAAAACATTGGAAGCCATCACTCTGATTGCTTATGTTCTTATTTTGCTGAACCAGAAACGTGCATTCTCACGTTCATTTACTTATTCACTTTTGAATACCTTTTTGATATTTCAATGTACTTACATCATTTAGGCCTTCTATTTCTTCCCTTGCAACTCTCCCGTATACCATCCCCTTTGCTCTCTCTCTAATTAATGGCTTCATCTTTCATTGATGTTGTTCATATATGTGTGTATACACGTGCATAAGCACACATGTACACTCATCTGTATGTGTACTCTTAAATACAAAAATGTAACCCGCTCAGTCTGCATAATGTTACTTGCATGTATATTATTTGGGATTGAATAACCAGGTGTTGTGTCTTCCCTGGGGAAAGTAGTTTTCCTTTTCTGAACATTTCGTGTTACCCATAGTTCTTTGTCTAGGTTTGTGGCCTTTTAAGGTTTTCCCTTTCACCATGTATCTCGCTCTCTTTACTCAGATTGTGTTTAGACAGCAGTGTTGGTGAGGTTAGGCCTTCTCAACAAGAGGAAAGTCATGCCTCTTACTGGAAACCTAGTGCGCTACCTCAGTCTACTGAAACCATAGGTCTTGGGGGAGAGCCTATGACCACTGCTTCAGTAAACTCAGCTAATTTTTCTACAAGCCACTTCCTGATTTCAGGCTCAGTGGAAGAGGGATCAGAACCACTTGGGGAGCCAGATGAATAGGGAGTGCCTATGTTATAGCATCTTCCAGAAATGTCAGGAGATCTATTCACTTTTTAAAAGATTTGTTTATGTGTATGGGTAGTTTGTCTGCATTCTTGTATGTGTAACCCATGCGTTGTGCATGTGGCAGCCAGAAGAGAGTTTCAGATTCCCTGGGAATGGAATTATGGATGGTTGTGAATCATCATGTGGGTTCCGGGAATGGAACTACGCTTCTCTGCAAGAACAAGTGCTCTTAACCATTGAGCTATCTCTCCAACTCTTACTCATTCATCTATTTATTTCAATTATTTCTCTTATTTATCCAGAATATAATATAATTATATCATTTCCTCACTTTCTTCCTTTCTTCCCAAGCCTCTCCTAAAACTGACCAATTTCTCTGAGGCCAGTTTGTTTGGGAAGCTAACTGTCCCCCTACTCAGTTTTCCACTGTTACTCAATAGCTTTTTATAGTATTTACAAGTTCCAGACATGTGGCCCACTGCTGTCAAGTAACACTGCAACCAGAGTCTCTTGTGTACCGAAATAGTTCAGATATGTACACAGTTTATAGACAGGCCATCAATAAATTTGCCATATGATACTTGAATTTTCTTAGTGTGTGAAGTTCCTCACACTCATCCATTGATTATTCCGAGTGTTCTTCGGAACCCTCTACACGTCCACTCTGCATAACTGTCAAGTGTGAAAATAGAAGTAACTTACCAAGGAAAGTGGGTTTCCCTTTCTTCATCTTCTTGTGCTTTTCCAGTCACTCCTCCACGCAATGATGACTTTGTTTTAAAGGATCAAAGATCCATCGGTGTGTGTGCTCACTCGGACAAAGCAAATACCTTGAAAGGGTAACACTGGAAACAGAGCACTCCGTGTGTCTAAACAGGAAGACGCAAAGCGGGAGAGCCAGCTCAAGGTTGAATTTGCACTCTGCTTCTGCGGCCCCAGAGTTGCTTCCCAGAGCCACATTTCAGGGCTCGCACTGCATACAATGCCCCCTCCAGGGGGTTCTTTTCTGATTTCTGTAGGCACCGTACTTTCGTGTATGGACCCCCACACATATCCATAATTAGAAACATTTAAAAAACTAATACGAACAAGGATATTTTATGAGATATGTCACATTAATATAGTGAAAAAATTAAAACCAGCTTCCTCCCAGTTAACATTGCCTAATATTCCAACTTGTGATTCTTTTTGAGCTGAAATCAATGTCCGCTCTCATATAGTAGGACTGGAGACAGAGCTGGCTGTTGGGGCCCTATCAGCCCAGGTTAGTTCACTCTGGATTTTCTTGTGATGTCATTGACCTCTTTGGCTCCTACAATCCTTTCTCATCCTCTTCTGCTGGATTACCCAAGCTCCACCTTACATTTATTACTATTCATGATGAAGATATAATCCATTACCAGGAGTTTCATATGTAAAATTTAAAAATAGCTCTTTTTTATAGAAAGCATTAATGTTATTTTAGACTAATGTAGATCTTAAGAATACATTTACTTTTCATGATGAACAGCTGGAACTGTTGTCATAGTTATTGCCATAAGAGTTTTTTTGGTAAATTTAAAATACGTATTTGTTGCCCTGTGTAAATTATTGTAACCCATTTTCCCATGGTTGGTATAAAGATAGGGTTCCATTTCGTCAGGGACAGTGGACTTGCAATTGACCACTAAGAGTGTCTATGATATTTCTAATTTTCAACTGTCCTCTGGTTCTGGCTGATAATGATGTAAATTTATATTGTTGAAACAAGCTTTCATGTCTCCAAAGAAAATGCAATATAATGACCAAGTCCCCAAGTTCCTAGTATGCATTGGAGAAATGTCAAAATCTAGTTAACTATCATAAACAGTGCATGATATTCCCTTAAATAAACAGTGACTACAGGAACAGCAGGGTGCTGGAAAAAGGCTTACATGATTTTGGGGCTCTGAATTAGGATCATTTTAAAAG
>PVIU01020227.1:0-34439 GCA_004026605.1 Ondatra zibethicus
ATGTGTGAGCAACACTAAATGGACTAAGTAGGTTGTATGTTATACACATACATGTGTATATGTCTGTCTGTGGAACAATAATAAAGACATCATGAAATTGAGATGGGGTGGAAGGACATGAAAGGAGTTAGAAGAGGGAGAGGCTGGGATAGAAATGATGTAAATGCAGTATTCAGGCATGAACCACAAAATAATTACACAAAATTTTTAACTATACTTGGGACTTGGGAGGCAAAGGTAGGAGGACCAGGAATTCTGAAGCCAGCATAGGGAACACAGCAAGACCTATGAAGTTGGGCCAGAGGGAGCCAACTATACATTATATATGAAATTCACTTCACCATTGTGATGGCTTGAACGAGAATGGCACCTACAGGCTCATATGTTGAATGTTTGGTCCCTAGCCGGTGGAGCTGTTTGGGAAGGATTAGGAGGTATAGCCCTGTTAGCAGAGGTGTGTCACTGGGGACATCTGAGGTTTGACTCTTTCCTCTGCTTAGTGCTTGTGGATCAGATGTAAGCTCTCAATTACTGCTCCAGCACCATGCCTGCCTGCCTGCCACCATGATCCCTGCCATGATGGTCATGGACTCGCACTCTGAAACTATGAGTCACCATAAATATTTTTTCTACAAGTTCCTTTGATCACAGTGTTTTGTCATAACAACAGAAAGGTTACTAAGACAACCATTGGGCTGAATGGAAAGGGATTTAAAAATATATCCTATGTGAACAGTAACTAAAAGGCAACAGAAGTGTCTCTGTCAACCAAACAAAACAGATTTCCAGTCCAAATCACAAGGTCACCATGATCAAAGAAGGCAGTTCATTGATCAGATATAGCAATTGTAAATAAATGTGTGCCTAACACTAGTGCACTGAACATACAAAACAAACGCTGGCAGATCTGAGGGGAATGTAAACAGTAACTTCAGCATCCCATAATATTTGGTGATGAGTGTATAATCCAAACGGAAAATAACAAGGGAGCAACAAACTTGAAAAATACTAAAGACAGAGTGGGCTAGCATACACACAGATAATTCCATCCACCGCAGAGTGCATGTGTGTCTCAGGAACATGGACATCTCCAGAACAGATCACATGATCAAAATCTTATCAATATCTCTCCTAACCACAGTGTTTTGAAACTAGATATCAACAATCTGAGGAACTTAGACAAATTCCTACAGGTATGTGGGAATAAATAACATACTCCTCCATAACAAGAAAGTCAAAAAAGAAATTCAAAGGGAAGTTAAAAGCTATCTTGAGGCAGATGAAAAAGTGAAAGCACACCAAGACTCACAGAGTGCAGCAAAGCAGTTCTGTTAGAACTATCTGCAGTGGCAAACGTCCATAGTAGGGGAAAAAAAAAACCCAGCCAACCTAACTTCACTTAAGGAACAAAAAAGGACAAGCGATACATAAAGATCTGAGCAGAAATCAATGAAATAGAAACATAAAAAAAACCCGAAAGATTAATGACACCTCATTTTCTGAAGTGATAAAACTGTCAAATCTTTAACTAAACTAAAAAAAATCTCAAAATTATTCATGAAGAGAAGTCATTACAACAGATGCTATAGAAATAGAAAGGATCATAAAAGATTACTGTAATAATTTTGTAGCTACTACACATTAGAAAACCTAGAAGAACTAGAGAATGTCCTAGAAATATACAACTTATGTACTCTAAATTATGAACAGAGTTTGAACAAACATAACAAACATGAAGATACCAAATCAGCAATGACAGGCAAACCCCACATGAAAGCCCAGGACAAGGGGACTTTGTGGGTGAATTCTACAAAGCATTTAAAGGAGGATTAAATCTCACAGAAAATGGAACAGGAGGTGGTAGGGAGTCTTATAGACTCATTTTACAAGGCAGTGATCTCCCTCACACCAAATTCAGAAAGGGAACAATAAGAAAAACCACATTCCCTGTGAACTTGTCACAGTCAGTGTCACCAGTACATTAAAGGAATCATAGAATGTGACCAAGGGCCACCTTCCTGGGCTGTAGAGAGCTTCAGCATATACAAATCGATGTAATGTATTAAATAGTCACAGAATAAAGGATTAAAAACTACCCAGTAATCACAATAGATGTAAAAACAATAACTTCTGACAAAACTTGTTCCCAGGCTTCAAGGGAACAAACTAGCAAGGGAAGCCACAGCCCTGGCCTTAGCTACACTGCCCGTAGCACAGACCCTTCTAGCTACCCGTTTCTCCCCCTCCAGGGAACACAGAATTTCCCAAACTTCTGCATGGAACCCTGGCGCCCATGTTCTAGGCTTCCATCTCCATCACAACCCAAGCTACTCTTTGCTGTTGCCATCTGAGACCCTCTCAGGGCCATCCACATCTCTTTTGCCTTTCCTCCCAGGCCTTGGATGGTCACCTAGCCATAGACCCTGGCAGCAATCCAGTCTCCCAAAAGGCC
The DNA here is from genome assembly GCA_004026605.1 of Ondatra zibethicus. Lineage (NCBI taxonomy): Eukaryota > Metazoa > Chordata > Mammalia > Rodentia > Cricetidae > Ondatra > Ondatra zibethicus. The sequence continues at coordinate 2,453 of PVIU01020227.1, forward strand.
AGATGTTGGAGGGAGTTGAGAAGAGGTGCCCATTCTTGCTGGTCTACAGCCAGACTCTAACTCCATGCCCCAGACTCTGCCCTCTCTTGCTGCCCACTTTTGACTTCCTAGTCTATGTGGAGCCAAGCTATCTCTGTGTCCATAGCCTGCCAGGTCTTGCCTCCTTCAGAGACCCTCAGGCACCTCTTGTCTCTACCCTGCTTACTGGCCAGGGTCATCACATCCATCACTTCCTGACTCTTTCCCCTACAGCTCTCTGTCATTTCCTGCACTGAGTCTGTGCTCTCTAAAGGTACGATCCGACCACTTGCCACACCCCACATCTCACCGTCTTGCCTCCTTGCTTCGGCACCGTTCCCTGCGGGCCTTTGAGGGCTCAGGTGGATAGCAAGGCACCTTTCACCCAGACAGAAAAGACAGGGCAGCTGAGTCTAGCCCAAAAGGAGAACCCCAAATTCCAGGTGAGCACTGAGAAAGGGATTCTAGGGGGAATAGAGGTGGAGATATTGGCCCCCACAGATGTTGGCACCTCGAGGATGGCCTAAGAACCCCCCTGGGAAGGTGGGCCTCCAGAGAAAGGGCTTCTCTTCCCTCCCAAGGTGCCTCAGCCTCGACAACTCTATCAGTCTCTGCCCCTAATCCCGCACACTTCAAGAACAGAAGCACACGGGCTGCAGCCGAGTGTCAACCACTTGGACATGCGCTATGTCCTTTACACATTCACGTTCCCAGCAGTGCCTGGCAACCGTCGGGACAACTGGGAGGCAGAGGTTCAGCTCCATTCTGCTAGTGGAATCCTCAACAGCTTCCCTGACTTTGGGGCACCTGATGGAGGCACGTGTCCTCTGTAAGCAGGCTGGACTCTAAACTGAATCCTGAGCCCCTGCTGCTTCGGCCCACTGGGGACCCTCAGGCAGTGCGGGTCCAGGGCAGCCCTGATTGCCTGAGGGTTGCCTGCCTGAGCGGGCTACTTTGGGGAGGTGCCAACGCTAGAACAAGAGAAGGAGCCCATCTCCCAACAGGGATGGAAGTTAGCCTCAAGGTGGAGGCTTGGCAGCTGAGCAGCCAGGGCATAGGTAGCCAGAGAGTGTCAGAGAGAAAAACAGAGCAGCTGTTGGGGTTTGCGGCATCTCCTTCCCCTACTGTTCCACCCCTACCATAGGGCAGCACAGAAGGCTCAGCCAGTGGTCTCAATACCATGCAGGAGGCCCCTGAGATAGAAAAGGTGCTGGTGGCAGGAGCCACGGGATGGATTCTGAGATGCTGGGGCAAGTGCTTGGGCTTTCCGCCTAGAGAGGGCTGGGTGAGGTTCCGGTAGACAGCAGGTATATGGTAGAGGAGGCCCCGCCCTCCATCTGGCCATGTGTGGACCCCTCCTACTTCTTTCCTCCATGTTCCAAGTGACCCCGCAGCTCTCACCCCACACCACCTGCCCCAGAATACCCACGATAGCCACAAAGAGCCCAACAGCACTAGACCAGCAGCCCTACTGAGGATGAGGAGGAAAGAGATTCTGAGTACTAAGTGCTTTGAATTTCACCTCTCTTCCCTGCAGACAGAAGCATCAGTGGCATTGGGACATGACCACTTTAGAATTTCTTCCCTTTTCCTGTTCCCTGGCCTGATAGTTCAGGCCTCCAACTGCTCTGGAGTACAAGCTACCTGGCTCCATGCTCTGCAGGCGTTGCCAAGGCTCTAAGAAGATGGAGAGGGGCTGCTCCTGGAAAGAGCATAGATACAATTCCCTCCAGGATTTCCAGCCCCATCCCTCCCCTACTATCTCACTACTACTTCTTAGAAACAAAGTTCCCTGCTAAGAGGGGCTTTTCTTGAGTTCCAGGACAGCCAGGACTGTTTCACAGAGTAACCGCTCTCTCTTGGAAAAAAAATAGAGGGGCTTTTCTAGACTATATGCCCAGGGCCACAAGGCCACGCCCCCTCCTTGCTTTAATGAGGAACCCCATCCATGTATGCATTGCCCCACCTACCTCCTCTCACTCTCAGTCCTTCTTTCCACCAATATACAGCAAATGTAGCTGGAATGTGGGTACCTGAAGCACAGGGACCAGGCCACCATGTCCTATGACCTAAAAGGTACAGGCTCACAACAGAGTTGATCCAGAAGAGAGAATACAGCTCTGAGCCTGTGACTAGCAGGAAAGGCATAGACAAGGACCCAATGAAATTCACCCAGTGGAGGTGAACACAGCAGGAAGCCACAAAGGGCCAGCAAGTCTGGGTGGGGCTAAAGATAGGCATTGCTGCAATGGCAGGGAGACCCCAGAGCAGTAAGGCCAGGAGGGGTCAGAGAAGCCAGGAACATCATGCAGGATAACCAGGATGGGAGGGACAGGGCTCCACTGGGCTTTGCTTTTAAGGACAGAGATAAGCTGACTTCCACAGGTAAGATGTGATGTGAAAGCCAGAGAGGAGCCATCAATGAATCCCATGCGAAGAAAGCGACAGAAGTCAGCCTCACATCGAACCTGGGGGGTCTCGGTACTTTCAGGTTCTCCACTATCTCACGAAACTAGCCAACTGCAGACTCCCAGCAAGATAATTGAGCTCAACGACCAAATTCGCAATCTTATCTGAAAGGGCTTCAGGGAGATATGAGTGGGTTTGTCCAGCAGACAAGAAAAGGTGTCACAGCCCTGCAGGTTGAGGCCACAGGCTTAGGAGTCTCCTGCAGTACACAGAGAAGGACATGACTGCCAATTACCACTGGTCATCTTAGGGAAGACCCAGGACCTTTCAGTTCCAGGCAGACAATGAAACCACAGGTCGATCGGTGACATACTAAAATAGCTATGGACAGCTGAAATAAGTCACCCCTGCCTGCAGCCTCATCAGCTGACAGCTCCCTCAGCCTCAGGGATGGATGGATCTGACAGCTTTCATGTGGTACAGCTCAGGCTGCAAGAAGCCACTTTACAGGTGAGACAGAAGAGTTGTGATGCCACCGAGGTCTCTACACCAGAGGTGTGAGAAAGAAGATGAAAGAACATAAATTTCACATGAACATGGACAGATGTCACACACAGTCACTCTGTGGCACCCACCTCTCTTAGACCGACATAGCTTCTGAGAGCACACCACACCAACACAGACAGATGTCATACACGGTCACTCTGAGGCAATCACCTCTCTTAAACCAACATAACCTCTGAGAGCAGACTTCAGGACACAGGGAAGGCTTCCTGGAAACCAATGGAAGGGATAAAACCCCAATGAGTGTGTGCATGTGTGTGTGTGACCCTTTGTAGACTGAAGGACAAAATGGCTTGAGTTATAATCTGTCACTCCAACCAACCTCCACGACTTATTGAGAAATTGTGGAACAAGCGCATTAGGAAGTAAGCTTTAGGTCACAGTAACTGTCATACTGTTCAAGGCAGAATTCAGTAGAGAGGTGTGTGTGCATGTGTGCATGGCATCTTGGAGGGCTGTGTGCATCCACAGATTTAAATCTAAATATATTCCCCAAGGTGTTCAGAATGGACCCTGAGGTTAATATGGTTGTCACTATTATCTCCTTTAAAACAATTAGGGGTGGCTGGAAAATTGGCTCAGCAGTTAAGAACCGATTTTCTGCTCTTCCAGAGGACCCAGGTTCAACCCCCAGCAGCCACATGGCAGCCCACAACCATCTGCAACACCAGTTCCAGGAGACCGGGTGTCCTCTTCTGGCCTCCGCAGTCATCAGCCAAGCATTTATATACAAAAATTCATGCAGGCAAAGCATTCATACAAGATAAAAGGAAAACAATTAGTACATGGTAGGGCTTTCACTTAGAGAAAATGTTGTAGAAAAAGAATATAAATAAAAGGTGTCCAAGGCCTTGTTGGAACAGAGGAATGCCCTTACTCTTAGGTATGCATTGTGTGTATGACCCTGGCTAGTCCCTGCATCCCTGCCTGCCTGGAGACCCTTGCTGGTATCAGGGTAACTGTCATTTGCATTTGCTTGCTCTTGCTTTCCATAAGAAGAGAGGAAGCTCCTTCCTTGCTAATGCACTGGAAGTGGGATGCTCTTGCACACCAGCTGCTGACATAGGCACTAGCACCCCAACCCGGAAGGCCCACCAATGCTAGCACTCAAGAACACGGAGCTAGGTCACCCATGGTAACAACCAATCAGTGCTAGGGGACAAAGCTCCAGTCCCTGCCTGTCAGGAGCCCCTCTTGGAAAGCTATCTGTGGCTGAGTTCCACAAAGGAACAGCTTGTTTCTCTGGCTGTGATCCTCCTCACATATGTAAGCTTTACCTGCCACCCGTATGAACCTCCCGCTTAGAGCAGAATTCAAAACCCAGGCCCCAGTATTGCGGTGCTGCTGCCAGGAGACAGGCTGCCCAGCTGGTGCCTTCCCCAATCCTCTCAGGCTCTGAAGCCCCTTTTCCACCTCTTCTCCAGTCCTGTGCTTATTCAGTCTGCTCTCTGCCCCACTTCCTCCCCCAGGGACCCCAGGCCTGTCTACCTTCAGGCAAGTGGCTACAGTCCTCCCTGCCTGCCCGCCCTCTTTGTCACCCCGAAAGTGGAACTGATTCTCCAGGGCAGACTTGCCAGCCTTGGCCACACTGCCTTGCTCTAGTCCTGTCCCTTTATCCGCATCAGTCCCTGTGACTTCCACTGTGGCCGCAGAACAAGCTGAGCACACAGCAGACATGCAACTAATGCACTATGAGAGCACCCTGAACCCCATAGGGAGTTGGAGTCCCTGGAAGGAACCTAGACAGCAGAGAATGGCTCTTCTTTGGGATGGGGGGGGTGTCTCCAACTGGGAGAGCCAGTGCCAGCGTGAGCCAGCTGTCACTGTCCTGCAGTCAGCTCTCTAGCAGAGTCCTTACCCCTGATCTGCTAGTCTACCAACCCTTTTTCTTCCCTGGAGTACTGGGCACGGCACAGCACAGGCCTTATGAGAGACGGTCAGGCTAGTCATAACCAGCATGGATAGGGATTCTTTTTTTTTTTCATACATTGTTTTGTTTTATTTTTTCCATTCAAGAACATAATTAAAGAAATAATTTTTTTTCCTTTCTTCCCCTTCTCCCGGTCCCCTCCCACTACCCCCCCACCCCTCCTCCCTCCCATGGATAGGGATTCTGAGACTTGGCCCAGGACACAGACTTGAGAGCACACCATAGGTTACTTTATTGCCAGGTCGGGAAGACAAAGACTGTTGCGACATGCAGCTGCAGTAGCACATACACTTCTTGCACAAGGCCACCACAGGGCGCAACCCTGGGCTCCTCCCCATGCTCAGCACCAAGCGCTATCCCCTCACGGGGATTCTGCCGCCCTCCAAACCGAGTTTTCCAAATGGGGCACTGGATGGATAAGAGGAGGCACAGGGAGGGGTATGGAGGGCCAACTGTTGGGCCTGAGCAAGAGACTCAAGGTGTAGATGAATCTGGAGTGTCCCTAAGGAGGCCAGGCCCAGGAGCAGTGACCACTATGCCTTGCTTCCTAAACCAAGATGTTGCTCTCCCTGAGCCGCCCCCACTCTACGGAGGCCCCCACCTCACTCAGCTACGGCCTGCAATCAACTTCTCAAGGCTTTTCCCAGTGCTTGTAAGTGCTACCTCCAACAATAGGAAGGGCTGGCTATGGTCACCCTTGAAAGACAACTCCCTGCCAAGATTTGCAAGACAAAAGCTATTACCAAATTCTGGGTAAACCCCACTGAGGGTACCTGTTACAGGAAATCCTGGTTTTATAGAGGAGTAGCCCAGCCACTTGGCAGGTGCCAAGTCCAGGACAATGGATAATGCTCCCTAAAATGCCAGTATTAGAATACAGCCAGACCCCTGTGCCATTCACCACTTTACTAGAGTCAGGGAAAAGAAGGATGGAGCCGAGGACAGAGCCAGGGGAAAGGATCGAGGATGCCATTTATAGAAGCAGACACCTGTTAGCACCCACACGGCTAGAAATTCTAAGGACTGCTAAGTGGACACTTTAGAAGCAGCCCCTATATTAAGCACCATCTTGTGCTGCATGTGACTAGCAGACGCCTGGCACCCATATCTCAGCTCTGTAAGGAAGTTACATGACCTCTTTCCAGGTAGTGGCCATGCATGCATAGAGACATCACCACAGGTGAAGAGCCAGATGACTCCCTGCTCTATCCTCCCCTTCCCACCCCTCAACACACATACACAGACACACACACACATACACACACACACACACACAGACACACACATACACACACGTACACAGACACACACACAGACACACACACACACACACACACAGATACCCATTCAGTCCCGGCTGTAAATTCCAGGAAAACAGCATGAAAGAGCTTTCAAGGGAGATGGCGATTCTCTCCCCCACCCACTCCCCAGGCCTACATATTTGTCCTGGGAGGCAGTAGAAGGCCCCTCCCTCGCCAGCCCATCCCAACATGGCACCCAACCTACTCAAGATCATGATGTCATTGCAGTCCTTTTTATGGAAGTCGGTCCAGGCCTTGGTCTTGCAGTACTTGCTGCAGGTCAGGATCCCATAGCAGCGGGGACAGGGTGTGAGGCGGACCCCAATGGAGCGACCACACTGGTAGCAAAACTTGTAAAAGGCAAGGCTGTAACAGAATCCCAAGGTCAGATCTGTGCCCACAAGTGAGCTCCTAAGACAGTCATGTCCACACATCCCACCAGGCAGAGCAGCCACCACATATAGACAGAAGCCCTGATGTCCCCACCCACAATGGTCTCCACACGGTTATTCTAAACAGTTAAAACACTCGGAGCCTTTGGGCCCACCACAGGTTCTGCCATAAAGGCTGCTCAGGCAAAGTCTGTGCATCCAACATGGCGGTTGGATGGCAGCTTACCAGCACAGAGAAACGGGTTATGAGTAGCATGACTGAGATGAGTCAGCTACTCGAGGGCAGACCTCAGAGCTCGTGTGTGGGGTAAGACTCAACACCAACCTCCATTTCCAGAGGAGATGCTCCCCACCACCCTCTCTATCCCTGCTCTGTCCCTCAGGATTAATGGTGCAGATGTTCCCACGAATATGTGTGGGTCCTTCCCAGAAGTCACACAGCACAGGTGACTACAGAGTCTGTCACAGAAACACCCTGCAAGAGGATGATGGGACTTTCTGGAAAAACGGTAGTTGAGCTGGGTTGTGCTCTGGCCCAGGAGGTGGCCAGCCCCCTGAGGATGCAAAGCTCAAGTGTGTCCCACCCAGACAACCCAGTTCACTGAGTGTGCCCTGAGACTCCATCTGCTAGCCTCATTCCGGCTGGAACCTGTGCCTCTGTGCCTCTGTGCGGGGCTGCCTGGCCAAGGCTCTGCTACTCAGGACAGAGAGAGAAGGTGGCCCCGCAGGAACCCACAGCACTCACTGCTGCTTTTCTGTGGCTGAGGTCTTAGACACACTGGAGCTTCTCTTCTTCATCCTGTGGCTGGGGGACAGCTCCGCTGTGGAGAGAGCTGAGTTAGCACCCAGTGGGCAGGGGAGCACAGCAGCTAGGGGAGGGGTCCTCACCTGTGGCTACCACCTGTACCTCCCTCATAGGGCTTACCTACCCACAGCCCCTGCCTAGGTCCTACTGTTGCCTTCCACTTCCATTCAAGATTTGCCTTGCTACACCATTAAAGGCTACCAGGCAGCCATGCCCAGTTCGCAGACTCTGAAGGAGTCACCCTGATGACCTCCCATCTGTCTCTGAAATCCTGATTATTTTTCCCTGCTCATTCTCAGGGGCCAGTTGTTACTTGCTTGGAAACCTAAATTGGTGGAGTTCACAGTGGTGGCTAATCTTGTCAGTTTGGTGATTTAAAATCGCCTAGGAGACAAACCTGTGAGCATGTCAGGGAGGGCATTTCCAGACAGGCTCAACCCACATGGCTCGACCAATCCCAAATATAAGTGGCACCATCCCATGGGACGGGGGCCCAGACTAAATGAAAAGGAGACATGAGCCGAGACCAGCGTTCATCTCTCTCCACTGCTGGACTGAGGACGTAAGCCACTTCCTGCATCTGTCAGCACAACTTCCCTCTTGAACTGTAAACCAAAACGAATGCTTTCTCCCTCGTTGGGTGCTTTGCCATGGTAACAAGGAAAGTAACTAATTCAGAAAACCAGTGCCAGGGGCTGAGGCTGTTGCTGTGATGGATCTGGCTGTGTGGAGGAACTGGTGTGTGGGAGGAATGTGGAAGAGTCTGGAGCAGCGGGATAGACCAGCCCTAGACTGCTGCAAACCAAGCTCAGTGGGCCTTTCTGGGGGGCGGGGTTGGAAAACAAGAACGGCTAAAGAAATAAAGAAACACAGACAGTGGGGGCTCAGCTCATGAAGTTTCTGAGAAGATCAGGACTCCCTTGAGACTTGGACAGTAGTTTATTCAGGTTATACTCTGGCAAAGAATCCACCTTCATTCTACCCATGTCTTCAGAGTGTGGGGGAGGCTGAATTCCTAATGTAGAAATTTCCTTAGCAGATGACAGCATGGCACTCGGGCTGTGGCATGGTCACTGTTTGCTGTTCTCATTTGGATCAGCAGTGAGAGAGCAGCAAGTGAAGAAAACAGGGCTAGCGTGAGAAAGACGATGTGAGGTGCAGTAGAACCTAGGTGGGGCTAGCCAAAGCTTTTGGGAGTCCATATAGTTCTAGAAAATCTCCAGATGTGTAGAAATGGGGCTGTAGGATTTGGTGTTTGCCTTGTTGAGATTTGGTCTTGCTTTACTCCGATCTTCTCTTGCTGTCTGCCTTGGTTACTTTTATATTGCTGTGATAAGACACTGTGACCAGGAGAAGCTACAGAAGAGTTTATTTGGGACTCAGTTTCAGAGGGCTAGAGTCCATGACCATCATGGCAGAGAGAATAGCATCAGGCAGGTGGGCATGGCTGCTGAAGCAGTAGCTGAGAGCTTACATCTTGGTCCACAATCCTGAGGCAGAGCTAACTGGGAATGGCATGGACTTTTGAAAACCTCAAAGCCCACCCCAGTGCCACACCCCCTCCAACCAGGCCACACCCCCTAATCCTTCCCAAGTGATTTCACCAACTGAGGGCCAAACATTCAAACTCATGAGCCTCTGGGGGCCACTGTCATCCACATCACCACACTATCTTTGGTCCTCTCTTTTAGAATGGGGATGTTCACCCCATGTGCTATGAGATGAGAATGAGGCCCTAGGAAAGCCAGTAGAATACTATGATTTTAAAGCGGTGTGTGGACTGGAGAGAGGGCTCAACAGGCAGACAGCGCTTTCCACCATACCTGACCACCGGAGTTCAATCTCTGCTACCCATGTGGTAAAAGGAGAGGACTGATTCTTGATGTTTACATGTTGTCTTGGCACCACATGTGTGCCAAAGCACACATTCACCCACCACACACACACACACACACACACATACATACACACACAACCTAAAGGTAATAAAAATAAAACTAAAGGGTGATGTGTCTAGAGGCCAAGTTGACAATGCGTGAACTAGTGGTCCTTCATCTTGACAGGCAAGCAGCAGAATTTATAATTGCCAAAGAGACAGACAAGTTTAGCTGACGCAGGAAGGCCACCCTTGATGCGGGCGGTCCAGCCCCTAGGCTGTGGACCATGAATGAGTAAAGAGGAGAAAGCAACTTGGAGCAGCAACATTAACCTTTCTCTGCTTCCTGACTGCAGGTGCCATGTGACCAGCTGCTTCCCAGCTCCTACTGCCAGGCCTTCCCACCGTGATGGATTATATTCCCTTTTTAAACTACTAATCAAATTAATTTCATCCTCCTTTAAGGTGCTCTCTTCAGGATTTCATCACAGCAATGAGAACAGTAACCGACGGACCTCTTCTCCCCTGCTCCCAGTACTATGCTGCTCCTTGAAAGGTGCAGCCTTGGGAACTCCACGGTCACCACAGGATGACGGTGGCTTCAGCAGGGCTCTTTCCTGACCATACCTGGCTGTTTAATTCTTTGAATCGCTGGTTGGTTGTCTCTGACTTCCAACAGTGCTCCCTCCTGGCAAAACTTGCTCAAAAGACCGACACAGCCAAGTCAGGGCTGGCTGCAAGGACAGGCCCAGATCAGTGTTGGCTGCTTGCTCTTTCCAGTCATTTCTCCCTCCCATGCTCACTGGCTCCTAGGCACAGCTGTCTAGCTTGTCCCTCCAGCTGGGCTGCCACTCTTTTTACAGTCACCCTCAAAACCTTTAGTAGCTCCGAGGACACGAACAGGCCAGTCTCAGTTACAATGATGTCACATCCTTGAGGGAGATTTAGGGCTCTCTGAGTAATATGAGCTGAGGTCCTGGAGCTGGTGGTGGAGACAATGGCACACGTCTCTCTAAGGGACAACCCTCACATTAGGAACTGAGTACCCGGTGCAGAGTAGGAGGTCTTCACAGCTTGCGTCTCCTGGCATGGAATCCTGCCCCCACCAACTGGACAAGGTGGTCGGGGTCCCAGGATCTTCATCAACACTGAAACTGAGGCTGTACCGCTCTCTGTCCAGCAAGGGAGATTAGGTGCAACAGCAGATTCTCTCTTCCCGTCACAGGGGACGTGTAGAGCCTGGCCTGTGAAGTAAGCAGCTAAAGACGCATGAAGACTGCTGTCCTCTGTGATTTCCAGAAAGGAAAGGCCTCCTGATGGGGCTTTCTGGAGGAAAAGACCTCCGGTTGGGGATTTCTAGAAGAAAGGCCTCCAACTGGGGCTTTCTTGGCTATGGAGTAAACTTCCTGCTTCCTTGAACTGGCAGCATGAAGAGGAAAAAACAGACCCCAGTTTAGCATTCAATATTATGGTCTGTTTGCATGGAACTTAGTGGATTTTGTTGACTAATTGTTCCCTTATACCTTGCACAATCTTTGAACGACTTGCATAAACCTTACACATTGGGGCGTTACATTTTTGCTGTGTTTTGGTGTGTGTGTATATGTGTGACTTGGGTCTGCAGACAATGCCAGGCTACCATGGCAAAGGTGGACACTAGATCTGTTATTGTGTGAGAGCTACACCCATCAGGAAGAGAAGGAGGAGGGACTGTGCCCTTGTGTACAGCCACCATCCCTCTTTCAGAACTTCTCATACTCCTCATTCAGCAGGTCTGCTAACAACTCTTGACTTCTGTTATCTGGGAATGGTTTTGTTTTTGCCTTCTTTCTTTAAAGATAGTTTGCTAGCTATAAAGAAAACATCTTAGTCAGGAGTAATTTCTTTGGCTCAATGGTTAAGAGCACGGGCTGCTCTTCAGAGAGCCTGAGTTTAGCTGCCAACACCTACATGGCAGTTCCAGGTCCAAGGGAACCAGCACCTTCTTCTGGCCTCTCTGGGCCCCAGGCACACAAGTGGTACACATGCATACGTGCAGACAAAACAATCACACACATAGAAGAGTTAACAATAGTTTTAAAGCAAAAGAGCAGTGCCTGATGAGAAGTTAACTACTGGCACTCCCTTGTAAGGACTAAGCCATCTTTGTTCTTGATGCTCTGATTTTCTCTTGGTCTTCGGGGGGTTTCAGAAATTTTATTATAAAGTGTCTCTGGATTTCTTTGCACTTAGGGATTGATGTTCTAGAATGTACTGATTAGCACTTTTAGTGTCCCTGGGATACCGTAAGCTCACACATCTTTGACTGCCTCCTGCTTCTTTCTCTTCCTCTTCTGGAATCCCACCACGTGTGCTGATGAGCTCACGGGTGCCACACTTCTGTTGAACTCGGTGCCTTTATCTTGGTACCTTCTTCTCTCCTCTTCAGACTTTATTGTCTTCTGGCTTGATGATTTATTTTTTCATGTACAACCGAGACCCTCTAAGAGAATGTTTGACTAGGGGGCTGAATTGTGAACACTGGAATTCCCATCTGGTATTTTTGATAATTTCCACTCTTTACTGATATTCTCTACTATGCAAGGTGTTGTCAGGGTACCTTCCTTTACTTCTTTACAATGTGTTTTAGTTTTTTGAACATGTTTATAATGGTGCTCCTGTTAAATCTGACATCTGGGCCCTCGCCAGGAGTGTCTGTGGTTAATGCTAGCACATGGGTCAGACTCTCTTTCTTTGCATGCATCTTTGTTGTGTAGGTCCTAGTGTTGTGTTAGGTCCTAATCCCACCCCACAGCCCAGGCTTGCTGCTGCTGTTCACTTTTTTGGTGGTTATCTGGGTTATGATATCCCACAGCACGAAGCTCCTAATACTGCTCCCCATGAAGTGCAGCCTAGGGCATGGCCCCAGTCACCCTCTCTGTTCTGTCCATGACTGCCTAGATATCAGCTCCACCAGTGCTGGGCTGGTTACTCCACTGGTTTCAGAAGTGTTCCTGGAACATAAGTTACCCCTCAGAGTGAGTCAATCACTTTGCGGCTACTTCAGGGGAAAGTCTCCAAGGCCAGTGTCTGAGCTTGTTCTAAACTCCAGACTGCTCCTCTGCCCTCATTTCCCCTAGCTCTTTCTAGTGGTAAGTCATCCTGCAGTTCAGCCTGTGGTACCAGTGGATCAACTCCCTCATAGGTGCATCTCACCATCAGGACTGAAGTGGCCCATGTGCTGTTGAAAATGAGTCCGTTTCTCTGTCAAAGCTTACTGCTTTACAGCATGGTGCCAAGGCTCTGGAAACAGTGAGGGATAAACCTCTCCATGGGTGATATCCCTACTTCAAGATCTACCCAGGGATGGAAAGGAGAGATTGTATGGTCAGGTCTTCGCAGCCAGCTTCCCTCAGCCAGTCCCCTGCTAGGAGCAGTTGTGAGAGATCTGAGGCCCAGAATTCTCAGTGGTATCATAGCAAAGGCACAGCCTGTGCCCCCACAGTAGAGACTGCATACGAATACAGGCATCACCTTCCAGTCACACCAGCCAGAACTCGGCCTCTACATTCTTCATCTGTTTCCAAATGGGACAGCTGTTTGCGTCAGGATAAGTTAGTAGCGTGGGCAGGGACAAAGGTACAGGAATAGTTAGTGGCTGTGTGTGTGTGTGTGTAGGTGGACAATAATTAGGTTCTGGCCACAAATGTGTTAGTAGGTTTATGGATGGGACTGTAAGTAGTGGGTGGGGAGCTAGTTGTGTGTATAAGAGAAGGCAGTAGTTCAGTGTGTAAGCTTGGGTGTGTAGATGGCTGCGTGTAAGCGTGGGTGTGTAGCTGGGAACTATTTGTGGAGGACAGGGGTAGGTGGGTGTGAGCCTGGGAGATGGGAGGATGAGCGCATGTAGGGGGTTCAGGATATTGGGATGTGAGTGTGCAGGTGGGTAGGTGTGCATGTGTGTGGTAGATATGGTCGTGGGGTAGGGGTGGACTACTCGGTAGGGGAAAGAGTGGACTAAATTGCGGCTGAATTCGTGGCCATCAGGAAGGTGTACAGGTTGATGTATGTGCGGAGATAAGTGGACCCTGCATGTTTTTGAAGCAGGTATTTGTGTGTGTGGATGCAGGGTATATGATGGAGGCAGTGGTTCACGCGTGGGAGTTCCATGTGGGTGGACAGGTGTGCTTTGGGGACAATGTAAGTGAAGGCATCTGTGGGCATGAAGATTATGTACACGGTGGGTAATCAGGGTATTGGGGATGAGTAGCAGGCATGTAGCCATGTGTGAGAAAGTAGGAACAGGGCAGGTTGCAGCTTGATGTGACTGAGAGTGAAACCGTCAGGGACATTGTCAGTAGGGGAGGTGTGGAAAGGATATGGGTGAGCAGATACAGGTCTGAAACTTGGCACTGGGGTAAGAACAGAGCTAGGCCATGCACCCTGACGAGCCTCACCTACCTCTTTTGCTCAGGTACAGCGCCTTGATGTCCAGCTGATTCTCTTTGCTAAGGACGGCACGCCGCAATTGCAAGCCCATATATTCTAGCAGCCTTTTCCGGGCCATGAATATCTCCCGCTCTGCTGGCATCAGAGCATGGAAGGGACAGTGGGCGATCTTCCGGTCCTACGACAGAGCACATGGTCACTATGGGTCCTTGGGCTGTCACTTGCCAGCCAAGAACACTCAGGCTCACCAAGGACTTCAGGCCACCCCCAGCCCAGACTGCAGAGTAACTGAGTGAGCAGGCCACCTCTCCATTCCTGGTGATGTGACTGAGGACACAGAGGACACTTGCTCGACACAGAGGGCCACTTGCTCACAAGGCCAGAAGCACCTGTTTACCATCATGAGGTCTTCTTCCCCGGAAGACCAGCCTTGGCTGTGGACTCCTAGCTTTGCCCAAGAGCAGCCAAGTCTCAGAGGGGTCCTGCTCAGGAAACGAAGCCACACCTGGTAGAACTTGAAGTAGCCATAGTCCACGGCTGTCCCCACTGCCATTCTTTCACCTTGCACAAGCATCACAGGCTTCAGAACATCTGCCCCGTAGCTAATCAGCCGGTCAATCTGGAAAACACAGACTCTGTTAAGCACACAGGGCCACTGGAAGGGTGACAGAAGCCACCTGCAACACTGGACTGTGCAGGGCAGTTCCACACATGGCCATGTCACGATGTGCATGGCTCTCAGGTCCTGTGAACACACTCACTGGACAGCTGAAAGACAACCAAAGGGTACTGCCCAGTCAGAGAGCACAGCTGCCCAGAAGGATCATTGTCCCCTGCTTTCTACAGGGTAGCCATGGCCCATGTGTGTGAGAAAGTCAGAGACAAATATAATAGACAAGATTGACCTAGCCTCATCCTAAGATGCCACTCCCTGGAAGAGAGCCCTCCCTGACTCCATTCATGGCCACAGGAACATCGTGACTGGATAGACAGAATGTGGCACACACATACAGTGGAGCATCAATCAGCCTTCAAAAGCTATGTCCAGCTTACGTAAGTCAGAAGCACCCTCTGTCTGTACACCAGGAGGGACAACACCTCCGCGTCACCTGTTTCTGAACCACTCCTTAGCCTGTGCATGTTATTATGTGCAGTGCAATGCGTGACCTGAGAGTAGTCAGAGTTCACAACCAAGACTGGAATACAATAAAAGAAACGGTGACGGCTGCAGTTGGCTGACCAGTGGAATCAGGAGGGTGCGGCGAGCAGCAGCCTGTGAACTAGACGTGGCTGTTATTCAATAAACCCCAGCTGGGTGTGGTGGTGAACAGCTGTAATTCCAGTGCTTAGGAGGCTGAGACAAAAGTTTACAAATTTGAAACTGGGAGAGGCTACAGAACAAGGACCTCCCTGACACATACACCAAAAAACACCTAAATACATTCAGGCATTGTGGAAAGATACAAATGTCCAATTTCTCAGTATATTTCATTCACATAGGTCACAAATCCTGGGTTCCAAGAAGCCCACAATGCAGAAGCGGACCTGCCAGGTCCATAGACTGTCAACAGATTAACACCATCTTACTTCCCAAGCACGGTGGGAGGCGGGTACTGAGTGCAGGATGCTGTGTCCTTTAGTCTATTTTAGCCAAGATGTGATCTTAGGATGATGCAGCCTATCCCACCCTGACCCCACCCTGATACTCACCACCCCCCCTGCCTCGTCCCCAGCATCCTCCCATGCTTCCCCTCACCAGGGCAATCTTGTTCTCGGTGCTCCTCTGTTGCTCATAGGCCAGGTCACATACAACGCATAGGGCAGTGCCCAAGCCTTTGGTCAGAGGCAAGTTGGGGTCAGCTCCCTGGGACAGGAGCTCCTTCACAACCTGGACACACAGACAGACTCCTCAGCAACCATAACCGTGGGTACGATCCATAGGTCCCACCCACAGGGAACATAATGGGTAGGAAGGATCATGGTGAAGCTCCTTAGGGAGGAGTTGCAGATCTACCCAGGGCCTGGTTAGGACTCTATCTTGGTGCTGCTCTGATGGGTCCTGATCATGTCTCACTTTCTAGCCCAGGAAAGAGCATGGCTCTCGGGCAAGTATGTACCACTGGCCAGGAGC
Source organism: Ondatra zibethicus (assembly GCA_004026605.1). Taxonomy (NCBI): domain Eukaryota; kingdom Metazoa; phylum Chordata; class Mammalia; order Rodentia; family Cricetidae; genus Ondatra; species Ondatra zibethicus. The sequence goes on from PVIU01020227.1 coordinate 18,304, forward strand.
GTATCCTGTCCTGGCCCTTTGTCTGCTCCTCCTTTTTGCCAACTCTCCTTTTTCTTTCATGATACTCATCAATATCTAAAACTGCTCCATGCTGGTGTAGGGCCTGATTCCCCCAGCTATGATGTGTGTCAGGGGATCCTCAAAGCAGAGACTCTATTCAAAACCTACTGCTCACAGTGGTGCCTTCCTTCCCACTGAAGGTGCTCAGTAAGCAAAAGTCAAATGAAAGGAAGGACAGGCGAGAGGTTGTATAGGCCAGGGGGAGGGTGGATGAGTAGGTGGATAGGTAGATGGATGTCTGGGTAGGTAAGGGAAAGCAGGCTGAGTAGCTATATGGTTAGATTGGCAGACAGGTGGCTGGATGGGTTAGTAAGTGGGAGATTGGATAGATGAACCAACCAATAGACGGAGAAGTGGAAAATGGCACAGCAAACCCAGTGGCTGATTAGAGGAAAGGGGTCAATGTGGCAGAAAAAGCACAACTGCCTGGTGCACACGTACACAGGAGCTGGGCACATGAGCACCACATACACAAGAGCCAGGTGCACAAGACAGGCACTGGGTGTACAGGTGTGCAGGAGTCAGGCTCGTGGGTGCAGTGAGGCTCACCAGGTCATTCCCACTGGCAATGGACAGGGAGAGCGGGGAGTGGCCGCTCCACAGCATGTTTGGGTTCGCTCTGTGTGAGAGAAGGAGCCGGACTATGTCCCTGGCACACTGTGGGAAGAAAGGCAGAAGCACATGAAATCAGAGGACCCCCTACACACCATCAATAACACTATCGCCACCTTTAAAGTCAAGCCAGTCACTCAGCTGCTGGCTCCTTGCACCACCACCACCTAAGCAAAAACTCCAAACAGGGTCATGGGACAGGGGACATGGAGGATGCTCAGACAGGCTCCAAGCATTCATTTACAGGAAGCAAACAGGAAAGGCACTGGGATGATGGAGGGGAGTTCCTTTGCCTGGGCTCACTTGGGAGCCTCTCCCCAATACTGTCGGTTACACAGTGGTCCCTCTATTTCCCCCACCACAGGGACTTCTCTCTAGCTGCCCTATACATTTTGCTGACACTATACCCTCAGAATGTGACAAACCCTAGGAGCTGGGGACCAATCTCCTTCCCCAGCCTGTTTCCCTGTAGCCAATGACATGCCAGAAATCTGTGGAAGGGCTCTTGGGAACGCTTTTCCATCTTCAATGGATAAGGGAGGTGTAATAGGTTGACTACCGCAGCCTCGATGCCCTCAACTATGGACTCTGAACTCCACGCCCTCGCCACTGATGTCTCCACTACATAATGATAGTGCCACGTGAGTGTCTCCTACTTTCCCAGGACTTTTCATTCTGAAATACACACGAGGGGAAAATTGTTTGTTCAGGCCGATGCCTCACACTGGCCGGAGCCTTGGTCAGCCTGCCTTCTTGGAATCTCCCTGCCCCTGTTCCCAGAGTTCACAGCTGCCCTCTGGGATTCTAGAGAGAATGACGAGACCCTATGTCTAGCTCCTTCTCTGCCCTCTAAGGAAGCTCTGATCTGATGGGCCAGCCGCTGCCTCTCACCTCTGCCTCATCCCTCCATTCTCCCCATCACTACTCTCGTGCCCTAGAACTCCCCTTCCCGCAGCCTCCCAATTCCCTGACCTGCCCAGGTCACTTGGCAGAAGTGAGAAGTTCTTTTGAGAAGTTCCCATACCAGCCTTGCTCAGATCGAGTCCCAAGGCAGATGGGAGCCAAGTGGCTACAGGGCTAGGGGACTCAGGCAGAGAATGACTGAGGGGTAGGTAGCCCCTGGGTCCCAAGTGTGTCTGACTCAAGGGCAAGAGTGACTTCACAAGGCCTCCAAGGCCAAGCAAGATGTGGATCCGTGCATGGCAAGGGAGCTCGTTGGGGTCTGAGTACTCACAGACCCCTCTTTCATAAGTTTCCATTCACTTTAACCTGCACTATTCAACTCCATTTGGAAAACGCTGGATTTTCGTGGTGGGTTTGGAAAACCTATCACAGCAGCTTCAGAAGCACGGCCCTGAATGCCGCAGCCAGGGTTCCCACACCGAGCCAGCATGGCAAGGGTGCCCACTCACACCAGAACTGCCCTCTCGGACCGAGGCCTACCACAGAGACACACAGGTGCCTGATACAGCACCCAAGCATGCACACACTAATATCCACATGTGTAGACACACGGACACACACACCCCAGCTTAGAGGTGAAAGCTTATAGACACACACGTGCCACATTTGAACACAGCTCTTGCCTGGCCTAACATCCCTCACACAGCAGCCCTCAGGGCTCAGGGCTCAGCCCCTTCCTTACCCCCACGTCACACTCCACACTCTGATAAGCCAGTCGACCCCAGGGCAGGGCCCCGTGGCTGCTCACCTTCTTGTTGTCCTCTCGCTCACAGGCCACATGCAGAGCCGTGCGCCCACCCTCCTCCGGGACGAACGTGTGCACAGTGTAGTAGCTTCTGGGTGGGCCTGGCTCATTGTTGAGCTTCAGGCTTGAGGGCAGGATGTCAATCTGCTGGTAAACACAGGTTTGAGACAGATCCTGTGTCCAGGAATGCCGGCTGGCAGACTGTAGGTGTGGAGTATCTTCCCACAGAGCCCTCCGCACACCCCTCCGAATCCTCCCAGAGCCACGTGACTCCCACAGCACTCAGAACACACTCTGGAGGGTTGGACTCACAGGCATGCACCACCAAGCCTGTTTTTGTTGTGGTGGTGGTGGTGATGGTGTCTTTGTTTTGTTGCTATGTGATACTGGGGAAACCGGACTACCAATTGAGTCCCAGCCCCAGACTCCCTCCCCGCCAACTTTCTGACACAGGTCTCCCTATGAACTTACTATGTAGACTAGACTGTGCTAGAACTCACAAGGATCTGCCCATCTCTGCCTCCCAAGTACTGAGAATTAGAGGCATGTGCCACCATGTCTGACAACATCCCCAGTCCTTTAATCAATTATTTTTGCCTGGAGTCTCCTAAGTGTGTCAAGCTTGCTTCCTCCCATGGCCACTGTTGGGTGCTGACTCATCTGGCCTGCCCACAGTAGAAGGGGCCCTGGTCAGGAGCACAATGATCAGAGCATTCCCCAGGGTCTCTCTTTGTCACCCAGCCCCCCTGTCAGCAGGCAAAGCTGCAGATCCAAACAGAACCACACCTTGCCAGCTTTGTAGATGTCGTCCTGGTCGGCCGCCTTGGCATCCACGTCAGTGACGGCGTGGAGCAGCAGCTCCGTGATCTTGACACCCTCCTCCCCAGGAAGCGAGGCTGCGATGTGGAGCGGGGTCAGAGACTGCAGCTGCGGAGGAAGTGTGGCAAGGGTGAAAAACCCAGTCTGCAGCCAGGCAGGTAAGGGCCTGGTTTGGGGTTTGTCAAGGTCCTTGCTAGCTGAGCAGAGGAGAGGATGCATACCTTTCTGCAACCATTTCAGGTTTCCACAACACCATCTCCTCACCAGGCCCCTGGGCACAGGACACGGAGGCCCAGGAGGGCAGACAAAGACAAATGCCCATGAACAATGGATGAGCTGAATGCTCTCAACATGCCATGTAAGCCACAAGCATCCAGGGTCACATCTCTGAATGCTTGACAATCAACTGGCTTGAACCCAGTTGGTTTTAGGCTGTCTGTCTGACACTATCTTCTAAGAGTGCCACCTCTGTGTCCCTGCCAGGCTCTGGTTCAGACACCACCATCCAACAGCCTTCTGACTCTCCCCATGGTGTCCCACTCTCCATTGTCTGAAGTTGGTCCCTGATGGACTGTCTCTGACCTCCAACAGCTAATGGCCATGGAGGGTGGGGACCCTGCTCTCAGAGTGAATACCAACAACTGAGAGGACCCAGCCAGAGAAGTCAGGCTATGGTCAGGAAGACATGTTCCACTTGTCCCCAGTCCAGTTCCTCTCAGTATGATCTCACTCAAATAGGAAGGTGTCCCTGAATAAAAGCACCTGGAGAGCCCCCTGAAGGCAGGGTGTGATTAGCCTGGAAAGCAGAAAGAGTGCACAGTGGGTGGATGTGATGAGGCAGGGGAATATTCAAACCCTGGAAAGCATTAGCTCATGGCACATGACCTGTGACACACTCCTGCAGCTGCTAACTCAGGCATAAAGGCTCCATAGCCCAAGAGCAACCAGGTGTTGTAGAATATTAGTTTAAGATGTGATTCCATATGCCGGGCAGTGGTGGTGCTCGCTTTTAATCCCAGCGCTTAGGAGGGAAAGGCAGGTGGATCCCTGTGAGTTCAAGACCAGCCTGGTCTACAGAGCTCCAGGACAGACTCCAAAGCCACAGGGAAATCCTGTCGTGACCACCCCCCCACACTCCCACCCCACCCTGTAAAAAAGATGTGACACTGTGATAGTTTAATGATGCAAAGATGTGTTACATTCTTCTATGTCACATTTGTTTAACTCTGTGAAGCTGTGTTACTTTGCCTGCCTAAAACACCTGATTGGTCTAATAACGAGCTGAATGGCCAATAGCTGGGCAGGAGAGAAAATAGGCAGGGCTGGCAAGCAGAGAGAATAAATAGGAGGAAAACTTGAGAAAAGAGGATGAGGAGCGAGAAAAGGAGAAGATGAGGATGCCAGGGCCAGCCGCCCAGCCAGCCACAGAGTAAGAAGGAAAGAAAGATATATAGAATAAAGAAAGGTAAAAAGCCCAAAGGCAACATGTAGTTAAAGAGAAACAGGATAATTTAAGTTAGAAAATCTGGCAAGACACAAGCCAAGCTAAGGACGGGCATTCATAAGTAAGAATAAATCTTCATGTGTTTATTCAGGGGGTGGGTGGTGGGCCCCCAAAGAGTTAAAAAAAAACCTACAGCCAGTCCTTACCCCTACAGCCAATACCCACAACCGACAGCAGCCTCCGCACATGGTGAACACCGAGATATGAGAGGTTAGGTCCCATCCCTGGTACACATGAGTGAATGAGTGAACCCAGCAGACAGCGCAGTTTCCTGTGATGTGGATTCCAGGAGGAGATCACATCCACGACAGCCAACTGAGGTTCTTAAACTTTTCAGCCGTAGCTACTTAGATGCAGCAATTGAGACAAGCGACAGAACAGACACAGCCAAAGGGGAAATCAGATGGTGCCGCTGTGGAAGCACCCCAAAAACAACAGGAAAAAAGGGGAGCATGCTGCTCCTTGCTCCCCAGTTAGCAAACAGCAGAGCGATGAGGATGGAGAGACCCACTCACGAGATAAGCCACGGAGCGTCAAACACCCCAAACAGGAAGACCAGCTACAGAAGGAGCCAGGGTCTCAAACAGCAATGCATAACTGGGTCACACTTCCCACAAGATGGCAGAAGCTCTGTGCTAATATGTGCTAGGATGAGGTGCCATTAATAAAATGATGGAGACATGGCTCAGGGAACTACCGCTAGAAGACCAATGCCTCACACACCAGGTGTTTATAGGCAGAGTGGACCAGTCCGACCGCTGGCACTGAGGAGCCATGGGCTTTTGTGAAGGACCTGCCAGTCTGTGTGGGGGACATCCACCATGCTTCAGAGGCTGCTCTGAACCCTGACACCTACCTGTGGAGGATACTGGATATCAGTCCGGGCCCCGCTCTCCAACAACAGCCTCACCCCATCCACATCCCCGGCCTTCACGGCAAGAAACAGGGCCTGCATGGGCACTTGACATAGGTTGGGATCAGCTCCTCTACGCAGCAGCAACATGATGGTCAGCCAGCGGTTTTTACGTCTGTAGACAGTAAGGAAAGTCTCACAAGATGGAGGGAATGTGTAGGGTAGTTGCCACACCTATGACCTGGACAGGATCTTCCACACAAGAGATGTGGGGTGCTGACAATATAGACACACTGTACCCCAGTATCGAATCTTCCTTGAAGATACCCAAGGTCAGCCCTTCTGAGGGCCTGGTCCCCACCAAGGGAGATTCGGAAGCATAACATCAGACCTCCCTGTGTGGGTCACCTGAGCCAACCTCAGCTGTGGTCCCACAGGGCTCCAGTCCATCACGGGTCACTTAACCTCATGAGATGGGGACTGTACTCTCTTGGTGTGGGGACCAGACAGTGAGGTGAACACAAATATACACACATCACACACTGCCCGTGTTGAAAATGCAGCCCCACCACAGTGACCTTGCAAGGATGCTGTCTTAGTTACGGTTTCTTTCAGTGTGATAAAACACTATGCCAAAAAGCAACTTGGAGAGCAAAGGGTTTGTTTTATTTTACACTTCCAGATAACAGTCCATCATTGAGAGAAGTAAGGGCAGGAACTCAAGCAAGGTAAGAACCTGGAGACAGGAGCTGACACAGAGGCCATGGAGGAGTGCTGCTTACTGGCTTGCTCCTCATAACTTGCTCAGCCTGCTTTCTTATACAACTCCGGACCACCAGCTCAGGGGTGACAGAGCCCACAGTGACCCAGGGCCCTTTCACATCAGCCATCAATCAAAAAAACGCACCACAGGCTTGCCCACTGTCCAATCTGAAAGGACATTTTCTTAGTTGATGTCCCCTCTTCCCAAATGACTCTACCTTGTGTTGGGTTGATATAAAACTAGTCATCATGGAGTCTCAGACCATAGGACACAGGCTCTAGAAACAGCTCCTGGTGGTGGTACAGGGATGTGATGGATACCCACTGAATACATGGCTTACCCTGGCAGCGATCCTCCGCCCCCACCACAGAGCATCAGTGACTTACTCAGCCATGGTCTGTGCCATTTTCCTCACAGTCCCTTTGTCCGAGAGGGAGGGGACATGCAGCAGTGAACTGTAGGCCTGGGCACTCTTCTCCAGGATGTCCTTCGATACGTGGATAGAGTAGTTCTGCAGGCACATGTTAGACTCGAAGTTTGTGTCGATGCTGTGCAGGGTGCTGGCGTCCATGTTTTCTGCTATGTCCTCCGGCTCTTTCTCTATGTCACTCTTCACTGAGGGGGTGTCTCGCTTGTGAGCCACACTGCTCCTCCAGCTGATGGACTCCCTGGATTGTGTAGTACCCAGGACCAGGGCATCATCCAGGCTGCCTGACAGGGGCGGTGATGACTTAAAATCCTCTCCGCCTGGGGTGGACGTGCCCATATCGTAGAAATAATCCATGTTTGGCTCTCCAAACAAGAATGGAATTTGGGGGGTGACCAAGGATTTGGGAGGTTCCTATGGCAAGCACCAAAAAGGACTCATTAGAGGAAGGAACTGATGCTCCTCTCTCCACAGCAGCCCTGGAGAGAACCCAGGTGGTGGCGCGGGGCTCCTTCCACAGTCTACATACCCTTGCAGGAGCAGGGATGGTTAACCCTGATAGAACCCAGAACTAGAAGTAAGCAGCCACTGTTCAGGGTTCCACCACCACCTGTGCCTCCTGTACATGATCTGCCTAGAACAAAGCATCACTGTGCAGGCCAATGATGACTTCTGGGGAGATGACTCCCTCTCATCCCTCACACTGAGTCCACACAGGGATGAGCCAGTACTTACGCACCACACCGTATGCTAAACACAACTGCACCGTTACAATTTACTTCACTACTTTCTCGCCACTCAAAAGTTTTCATTGTACCCTTGTGTTCCAGGTTAAGCTGCGTTTCTGCCCAGGGGTGCTGCTCCCCACCTCTCTCCTTAGGCACCTGGATTCTCAAAGAGAAGTCCCTAGATGGGTGACTTCCGCACCACCGGGGAAGTGTAAGAAATGCATATTCCCTGGCTCTTCCCTAGCCACACTGTTAAGAGGTCCCCTTCCCAGCATGTTGCTGTGTATGTGGCTCATAGGGAACACACACCCCTTGGTGCATGTGGCATGTCTCAGGATGCCTTTGGGAGTCCCAGGCTCTCTCTTCTGACCTCTTCCCCACCAGACTTATCTTTCCATTCACCATATATGGGCCTGGTTCGCACATGGGGAAGTTGCTGTGGATATATAGGTAAATGGGTTGCACGGCAGATGATGAGGGTGTGGTGGCCAACAGGAGCTGACCTGGGGCAGGGTCCTTTCGGCAACATTGGGCTGGAAGGATTTGCTGGGGTAGTAGTGGAGGAAGCACATGCTGAGGGGGGTGAGGCCCTCATCCGAGCACTTGTTTACGTCAGCCCCATAATCCAGGAGGAGGTTGACAATGTTACGGTGAGAATGCACCTAGAGAGCGACAAAGTCAGACTTGTGAATACGGGAACTGCCCCCAGCAGGACACGAGGAGGACCACCTGGCACCCATGCTGCCCTTCAGAAGGTTGCACGATAGAAGGACATGCAACACTCGTGCTTGGCCTTGGTGAAGGGGCTAGTGTGCACTGGAGAAATGAATGGCTCATGCCCAGCCTCCTTCCATTTGGCCTTGAATATCACACTTGAGTGAGTGGGGTTTTATTTAGCAGCAAGGATGGGCCAGCTCCTGTCAGACACTATCAGAGTGGACCTCACAAGGGAGCCCACAGGCCAGGGTTCCCATCGAGAAAGGACTTACCGCGGCAGCAGCAAGCACGGTGTAGCCCTTGGAGTCAGCCACGTCAGCACAGGCAAGGTTGTCCCTCAGGATTCCAAAAATCCAGTTATAGTCCCCTTCCTCCGCCTTCAGGATCATCTCCCTGGAAATACACTCCTTGGGGCCACTGGGCCCAAAGGAGCTACGGTTCCCCTCCAGGATGGCAGCTATGTTCCAGCTAGCGTGAGCACTCTTGTTCCTGCCAACACGACCGGCTTCATTGGTATCGGACCAGAACCTGGATCACCCAATACTTCCCACAAGAAAGAGCCCAAGGCGGGCTGCCTCCCTCCACCCCTCAGTCTTCTGAGCCCTCAGAATTCCCCTTTCTTCCCTGGGCTCTCCATTCTCTCCACATCCATCACTCCTTTATCACCCTGAGCCCTAACAGCTGCCTGCCAGTTACCATCAGGATGGAGTGCCCAGTGACGGAGACATGTGATCTGGAGGTAAAGTACTCATGCTGCCCCAGCAAGGACTGCAACCTTGTCCATGGCTGGCTCCTTGGACTGCCTCCTGTTTTACTGGGAAATAAGCTCTCAATGGCTGGACCCTGAGTGGGCAGCAAGGTGGCATACACACGGCTCCACTGCTGGAGTCAAGCAAAGTTATCCCACCTTCTGCACATTTGCTTTCTGTTGGAGTAGACAATATCAATGTCCCATGGCCCAGGTCATCACACAACACTGAATCTTCCTGGGTACTCAGAATGCCATTCACAATCAACAACTCGTGAATTTTATTCACTCAATAGTCGTCGATGTTTATGAGCTCAGTTGATGGTTACACAATGGATGGATGGCAAAGGTAGATAGATGGGTGGGTGGGTGGGTGGATGGATGGATGGGTGAATGGAGTAAATATATGTGTGTGTGGATGGACATAGTAAGTGGGTAGATGGAAAGGTGCATGGGTGAATGCAAGGAAGGAATGGGGAGGAAGATGGATATGGGGGAACAAATAGAGTGGGTAAATGGGTGGATTGAATGAATAGAAGGGTAGGTATACAGGTGGATAGATGTAAGGGCGGTTTCTCAGGTAAAAGGATGGATGAGTGAGAGGATGTATTAATGGATTGATGGGTCAGTGGAGTGGGGGAATAGGTGGATGGATGGAAGGAAGAATAGATGTATGAGTAGATGGATGGAAAATAGTCATGTGTGCTCATCAAATGCATTCTAAAATGTTCACTGATATCTGAGGGCAATGTTTAAGGACATAAGGATAGTAGAAGATACTTGAGTATTTTAACTTTTTTTTTTTGAGACATGGTTTCTCTGTAGCTTTGGAGCCTGTCCTGGAACTAGCTCTTGTAGACCAGGCTGGCCTCGAACCCACAGAGATCTACCTGCCTCTGCCTCCCGAGTGCTGGGATTAAAGGCGTGCGCCACCACTGCCCTGCGAGTATTTTAACTTTTAAGGTAAGCAGTTTTCCCTGGGTGGGCGCTGACTTTCCCCTGGGTTGTGGGTAGGGAGGGTATCCTCAGAGATGGCAGAGCAATGCCAGGTTTCATGGATTTCCTTGCAAAGGCCAAAGGTCTAATCTGTTTGCAGGTCCCATTCCTTCCCCGCATCCCACCCTTGGCTTTCTGCCAGACCCTTCGTTAACAAATGATAGTAATAGCGATCTCTTCTATTATATTGGTGTGGAGAGACCTGACTCACAGAGCCTCTAATGGCAAACAGGAATCTGCCCTTAAAGTGCCCAAGCTCTGACTTACAGAAAAGGGAATGTACACAGATCCAAAAGCCAAAGCGTGCTCAGGAGTTTATCCTAGATAATATCCCCTTCAGGGTTCTGATCCCAGCCTGGGACTACAGCAGCTACACATTTATGAGCCATTCCTGGCCATTCCTCTCCCAGAGAGTGTGCAAATGGAAGCCTAGAGACCTTGTTCCCCTACACAGACATAGGTGCCTGACCGCTCTGCCTGGCTCCCTACCCTCAGGACACCCATCTGGTCTCACAGCACAGCAGGGACCGTTTGAGTAGCTGAAGCAAAGGTTGTGCACTCATGCTCATCCAACAAGCAATGCCGAGAGGCCCTCAGGCCCTTAGCAGCAGCCCAGCAAAGGGGAACATCAGAACCCTTCCTAAAAGGGATCCCTATTCAATGAGGGGACAAGAAGGAGAGAAAGACAAGACTGATCACCTGAACTTGTAAGTTTGCTTCTGGATTTTGACCAACAAAGGAGTCTCATTTGTTATAAGCCAGGGTTCTTCATCCTCAATGAATGGAGGGATCTCATTCAAGAAGATGCGGTCATCCAGCTCCTTACGCAGGGAACCTGTCATGGGCAGGTGGTCGTTGTCAGTCGAATAGACATGCATCTCAGGAGGCAGCGTTAGGTCATCGTTCAGGAGAAACCGTTTATATTCATAGAAGAAGGGGTCCTGCTCCTCGGGAAGACCCTGCTCCATCTTCTGCTCATCTGAAAGACTGATTCTCTGCCTTGAGCTTGTGAGGAAGTCTAAGAATTCTGGGTAGTTCAGCAAGGAGAAGCTGCCAGGAACCTCTGTCCCCAGCTTGAGGAGGTGCTCACGGAACCACAGTCCAACATCCTGGCTGCCGTCGGGGTAGGTCTCGATGCCGGGCCCGAACCGTTGGTCCTCTTTATACAGTCCCTACAAGGGACGTCCACGGGGCCAGGAGAGACACTCAGTCGATCTTTCCACTTAGATGCGGTTCCATAAAATCAGCAAAAGAAAATGTACTCATTCACCACACACACACACACACACACACACACACACACACACACACACACACACACGTGCGCGTGTGCTGAGGTATGAAGTGTGCTGGGCACTAGGACAGGGCAAGGCCGTGGTGCTCAGAATGTAGGACATGGAGAAGGTGCTGTGGCCAAGTTGGAAGACAAAGGGCCAGGCTAGGAGTGGCCTCTCTCCGATGAGGACACGACAGACGCTGTAAGCTGAAGCAGGTGTGTTCATTCCCAAGGGACTCCTGCAGGCCTGAAGTTAGCTGCTAGACAGGCCATTTTACCTACAAACTTCTATACTTATGAGGACGGGGAAACTGCGGCCTGTGATGTTGCACTCAGTGAACATCAAAGCCTGAATATTTATTTATTTCAGATAAGGTCCTTCAGAGAAGCTTATTAGGAACCAGCCCCATCCCATCTGTCACTCTGATTCACTCCAGAGTGAAGAAGAGAAGGAGGAAGGAAGAGGACAAAAAAATAGAAGAGGAGAGGAATTGCTCTTTGCTTTCTATGACCCCAAGGGAAAGTGCAGTATCTAGGCCATTCTAAATGCTTCCATCACCCCCAGCCTTGGGTATGCAGAGAAGAAAGGATCTCAGACAAGAAAACAGTGAGCAGTAGTCTGGCGCGGGGCTCAGTCAAGTCTTAGCTTCCCACAAGAATGCTGCTTCTAAAGTCGCATTCAAAAATGCCTGGAGGTCACTGGGAGGTCAAAGGTCAACCAAAGTCAACAGCCTAAAATAGAGAAATGATGGTACCTGTGCCCTCATCTACCACAAATCAATCTCATCTCAGCTTCCTGGCTTCAGTCTGAGGTGAGCGATGCGAAGGTGTGTAAAGTGGATCATGAGAAAGAGGAGTGCGGTGTCTGAGGGTGGCTTCACTCTACAGGTTGACATGGGGTGACAGACACATTTCTGGAAGGCCTGAGGAGGGGCCAAAGCGGTGGGGCGGAAGACTCATAGACAGAAGTCAGAGGAGGGGTTGACATAGTGAGGAGCCAGGAGGTCTGCAGGCCTGATGGGCCCATCAGGGAGGCAGCACCCTTATCGGTAAAGTTCAGCTTAGGTAGCAGCTCTAAGAGCAAGCAGAAGAGACATTAGGGAGCCAAGCAAGACAAGGGCCAGGGGGGCACTCCAGGGGAAAGATGCTGTCACATGCATGCATGGAGTCCACAGAGCTCTTGATCAAGACCCAGCAGCTCCACTGATAGGAAACCACTCTAAAAAGATAGGTCAAACATCAGCAGAACCACACGAGTCAGCTCCTCACAACAAAACAGACCTCTGTTCTCAGGCGAGGGGACTGCACATCCAAGGCCAAGCTGGATGGCAGAGCGAGCTCAAGGTCAGCCTGAGTGACTCAGTAAGAACCTCTCTCCAAACAAAAGCTAAAAAGAGGGCCGGGATGTAGCTCTCTGGCACAAGAGAGCTTAGTGTTCACATGTCCCAAGGTTGAATCTTAATTGCATTAAACTGATTCCTCAAAAGACACCCCAGTGCTGAGAGATATTTTTAAACTTTATCACTGATATACTCCTATGGCATAAAGAGCTCTCTAACTGCAGTAACATAATAACCTAATTAATATCACTAGCTAAGCATATAAACAGACAATTCACCACAAAAGATATACAGATAACAAACAGGAATGAGGCAGAATCAGCATCGCCTGCCATCGAGGTGCTCCAACCCACACCACAAGGAGATGTCCCCACGTGCCCACAAGAATACTGATGTTGAAAAGACAGACTGTCAAGTGCTGACAGGAACGTGGAGTCACTAAAGTGTTTGCTGAGGCTGGAAATGGCGTGACCGCTTTGCAAAGCAGTTTGGGGGGTTCTTAGAAAAATGACTGCATGCTTACCATCGAAACCAGCATTCTCACTCCTAGGAATTGTCCAGGTGAGAATAAACGTGGGCATGTATCTACACGAAGACTGGGAGGCAACTGCTCTTAGCAACTGCCTCTCAGTTGACGTCACTAAAATTTTGAAGAACTCAAGAGAGCATCTATCTCTAAAAAGAAGCAAGCAAGAAAACAATAACAACATCAAAACCATGAGATATCCACATGGTGAAATACTCATCTATGATAAAACTAAGTGGAACACGGAAACACATGAGTCTCAAAAGAATCATGCCCTAAACAAAAGAAAGCAGACAGGAAGTACTACATATGATATGATTGTATTTATAAAAATGTAAAGAGTGATGTTAAAAAACAGCAAAAAACTAGTGTGTGTGTGTGTGTGTGTGTGTGTGTGTGTGTGTGTGTGTGTGTATGTGTGTGTGTGCGCGCGCCAGACAGTAGTGATGCACATCTTTAACCCCAGCACTGGAGATGCAGAGGGAGGTGGATCTCTGAGTTTAAGGTCAGCCTGATCTACAAAGAGAGTTACAGGACATCAGAGCTACATGGAGAATCCCTGTCTTGAAACACCAAAAAACAAACAAACAACAACAACAAAATGCATCTCCTGATATGCTGTCCAAAAAAACCCTGGAAAATATGTGTTTTCAATATCTAAAATTAGCGTATAAATCAAAGTAGAAAAATGGAGTTGAAATAATCTAAACTCATTCTTACATTTTTCAACCCGAGAACTTATCCTGTAATGTTGGGAGTAGGGGGAGTCATAAAAGGATAAAGAGTGTAAAACTTGTAAACCAATAGTCTGAAAATAAGATGATGTTTTCGGTTTTAAAAATATCCTCTCAATCCAAATGAAAGCCAGAAGCGGGGGAATGCTGGACAGCGGGCCAGCACAGCACACACTAGCAAGAGACTTAACCCCGATGTGCTTCTACCAACGCCAAATTGTCTGGTCAAAGGCAGGTGAGAAACCAATAGCTAAACATGTGATTTTAAATTTCCCAGTAGCAGCACTACAAAAAGTCAAAATGTGGGCAAAATTCTATTTCTTTTTCAAGACAGGGACTGATGTATCCCAGGCTGGTCTTGGGCTAAGTAGCCAGGGATGAGCTTAACCTTCTGATCCTCCTGATTCCGCCTCCTGGATCACAGGCATGCACTAGACATCCAGTTTCTATGGTGCCGCTGATCATACTCGGAGCTTTGTGAGCGCTATGATACCAAATGGGCTGCATCTCCTGTCCTGAGGTGGAATTCATTTTACTATAGTGTTTATATTTAGTTCAACCTTTCCAAAAATATCAATTATAAATATACCTGATGTTCAAAGCTTTTCAGATATTTTTTTTTCTTTTTGTGATCTGGTCTGTGGGAGCTGAAGGTGTGGCTCAGTAGAACACATGCCTAGCATGTGTAAGGCCCTGGGCTCTGCCCCACCACTATCAAAATAAAGAACCTGGTGTGTGTTTCACATTTACAGAACACCTTAGTTTGGAGAGCTGCATCTCAACCATTCAGTAGGCACGATCATGATGGTTTTCGGCCACTGTAGGGGACAAGGCAGATCTAACTGTTCAGTGACCAAAACTAAAGAGAAGAAATATCTAAAATTATTTAAAATTATGGTGATACACCACAGTGAAAATAACGTCCCAAAATCTATATAATTTTATTAACATTAAATTCCTAAATTGGGTCATGAAATATTGAAGAGGGTTTTTGTTTGTTTGGGTTTTAGTTTTCTCCCTTTTTCATTTATTTGCTTTTGAGACAGGGTCTCTCTCTCTCTCTCTCTCTCTCTCTCTCTCTCTCTCTCTCTGTCTCTCTAGCCCTGGCTGTCCTGGTGTTTGTTATATAAACCAGGATGGCCTCCAATTCATAGAGATCCACCTGCCTCTACCTGCCAAGTGCTAGGACCAAGCCTGGCCTGAAGAGATTATTTCTAAAGATGGCATATCAGTTCGTTATAATAAAGGGCATAAGACAAATACCAGGGACATACAATAAATCTCCAATTTTACTCATTAAATAAATAACACAGTCTCAAAGTATATTAAGATGAACATGGCGCTGTAGGGAGTAATTTTAAAATTTTCAATTGTGGTGAGACATCCTCACTCACCATGTCTGAGCACTGGCGGAGTCAGCAGACAAAAACAAAACAAAACAAAAAACATATATTCAACTTATAATAACACAAACAGCGAAAATATGTGATTCTAGAAACACTGTAGTCAACAGCTGCTGAGATGCATTTAAAAGTTAGCCTTAGACCAGCCAGACAGGGAAGGAACCAGCATAGGACCAAACTAGAGCCTCTGAATGTGGGTGACAGTTGCATGGCTGGGGCAGACTGCGGGGCCACTGGTAGTGGCACCAGAATTTATCCCTACTTTTTGGAACCAATTCTCTTTGGATACCTTGCTCAGCCTAGATGTAGTAGAAAGGGTCTTGAACCTTCACCAAAGCAATGTGCCTTGCCCTCTCTGGGGAGTGGATGGTGGGGTTGGGGTGGGGAGTAGGTGGAAAGGAATGGGAGGAGGGAGGGAATGGGAACTGCGATTGGTATGTAAAATGAAAAAAGATAGTTTTCTTTTTAAAAAATAAAATAAATTATAAAAAAAGAAAAGAACAACAACAACAAAAGTTAGCCTTGGGTTGATGAGAGGTTCAACAGGTAGAGAGACTTGCTATGCAAACCTAGTGACCAGAATTCCATTCTCTGAACGCAAGTAAACATGAAACCAACTCCGCAAGGTTGTCCTCTGACCTTCATGTGAATAAACAGATTTTAAAAACAAACACTACGAAGTCAGCCCTGCTGGGTAGACATGGTGATAAAGGCCTGTCATCCCAGCTGTTTAGGAAGCTGGGCAGGTTGACTGCCAAGTCAAGACCTGCCTGGGGTACAGAGTGAGTTCAAGGCCAGTCTCAAAACAAGGAAAAGGGGGGCTGAGACTGTGACTCAGTATTAGAACATTTGCCTTACATACACAGGGTCCTAGGTCTGATCTTTAGCATTATAAAAATAAGAACAACAACAAAATAAAAAA
>PVIU01020228.1:0-34456 GCA_004026605.1 Ondatra zibethicus
ACTGGGTCTGCTGCAGGAGCACTGGGTCTGCTGTAGTAGGAGCACTGGGTCTGCTGTAGGAGCACTGGGTCTGCTGCAGGAGCACTGGGTCTGCTGCAGGAGCACTGGGTCTGCTGTAGGAGCACTGGGTCTTCTCTACCATGTCTTGCTCTCAAGTGGACTCCGGGGACTTGAACTTGCATTCTTATGCTTGTGCCACAAGTGCTTTATCCACTTAGCTCCATTTCCAAAGACTTATGCGCAAGTTTAACAATAATGAATAAACCATTTTTTCTTCAAAAATATTTTTATTAATTCTTTGAGAATTTCATACAATGTATTCTGATCATATTATTCCATAATTTCTCCCAGATTCACCCATATGCCCTTTCTTTATCTCCCCAATTCATGTATTCCCCCTTTTTTGAGCGATGATCTCTCTATGTAGCCTTGGCTGGCTTAGAACTCACTATGTAGACCTGGGTGGTCTCAGACTCACAGAGATGCATCTACCTTTGCCTCCTTGGTGTGGGATTATGGTATGAGCTGCTACACCCAGCTATATTCTCCTTAAAAAAAAAATAACCCATTGAGTTATTTGTGCTGTTTGTGGAGCCATCCACAGAGCATAGTCAACTTACCAGGAGCTGTACCCTTAAAGGAAACTGACACTCCTTCCCCCATAAGACACCAACTGTCCATAGCTCCTTTTTGTGGAATATTAGTTTAAGATGTGTTACATTTGCTTATGCTGTGGACTATTTGTTTAATGATGCAAGGATGTGTTGCATTCTTTTACGTTGCATTTGTTTAATTCTGTAAAGAAAGCTGCATTACTTTGCCTGTCTAAAGCATGTGATTGGTCTAATAAAGAGCTGAATAGCCAATAGTTAGGCAGGAGAGAGAACTAGGAGGGTCTGCTGGGCAGAGAGAATAAATAGGAGGAGAAATCTAGGCTTGAAAGAAGAGGGAGGAGTGGGAAAAAGAAAAGGAGAGGAGGACGCTATGGGTCAGCCACCCAGCCAGCCATGGAGCTAGAAGGAAAGCAAGATATATAGAATAAAGAGATGCAAAAAGCCCAGAGTCAAAACATAGTTAAAAAGAAATGAGATAATTTAGGTTAGAAAAGCTGACTAGAAACAAGCCAAGCTAAGGCCAGCATTCGTAAGTAAGAGTAAGTCTCCATGTGTTTATTTGGGAAGTGGGTGGCAGGCCAAAAAAAAAAAAAAATTGTCACCTACAGCTCCCAGGTTAGGGATGGGGACTCCCACATCCCTGTCCACTCAATGCTAGAATGTTGAGTGGCTTCATCCCGTGCAGGCCTTCTGTCTTTAAAGTGACATTTGCAGCCTTCTTGCCTCTCTTTGACTTCCTCCTTCTCCCTTAAAGTCCCTTTGTGACCACACTGCATGCACCTGGATACCGCAGGATCATCTCTCTGTTTTAACATTAACTACACTGGCCATAGAGGGCAACACTCTCAAAAGTTCGTGAAACCATAAAGAGACATCTTTTGAAGGCCGTCCTACAGCCTGCCACACTGACTAGTTGCTTTCCAGAGGGACCGTTTTTATCATCAACTCGAGTGATCCAATCTTCCTGCTCCTTTACTGACATTTGATGTTACCGCTAGTTCTCATGTTTGCTTTTCTGAGCAGGTATGCAGTGATATTTCACTGTGGTCTGCTCTGATTTGCAAATTCCCAGATGACGAAGGATGCTGAAAACCATTTCGTGTGTTAATTTAGGACCTGGATATAATTTTCATTGAAATATATGTTCATGGCTTTACCCATTTTCTTTTTCATTTTTTTTTTTTGAGAAAAGGTTTCTCTGTGTAGCCCTGGCTGTCCTGGAACTCACTCTGTAGACCATGCTGGGCCTCTGCCTCCTGAGTGCTGGGATAAAGGGCAAGTGCCACCACTGTCCAGGTGACTTTGCCAATTTTCTAATTGTTTACTTTTTAGTGTTAAGTTCGGAGGATTTGTTATATTTTTATTTACTACTCTTTTGTCAGAGAAATTATTTGAAAATCCTTTTTCCTGCTTTGTAGCTCACTTTCCCCCTCCTCACCTGGTCTCCGGAACAGCAAAAGTCCTTGACTTACCTGGGTGTGGTGGCTCCTGCCTGTATCTGCAGGCCTCAGAAAGCCAAGGGAGGTGGATTATGATTTGTGGCCTGCCTGGGCTACTTAGGAAGTTCCAGGCCAGCCTGGGCTAGGTACTGGAACTCACTGTCACAAGCAAACAAACACAGTTCTTTAAGATCAAATTAATTAAATCAAATTAGTCAGCGATGCCTAGTTTGTTAGGTTTTTCTTTTATGAATCATATCTTTCTTTCTTTCTTTTTTTCTTTTTTGTTTTTTGAGACAGGATTTCTCTGTGGCTTTGGAGCCTGTCCTGGAACTAGCTCTGTAGACCAGGCTGGTCTCGAACTCATAGAGATCCGCCTGCCTCTGCCTCCTGAGTGCTGGGATTAAAGGCATGTGCCACCACTGCCTGGCAATGAATCATATCTTTCATGTCTTGTTTAAGAACTTCTTTTCTAGCCCACGTTCAAAGTTTTCTACATTTTTCTTTTTTTTTTGTTTCTGAAAATTTTATAGTTTTATGTTTACATTGAATTTCATGATTCATTTTTTTTTAGTGACTTTTACTGGTGGGATAGATGTTTTGATGGAAGAAAAGTGTCTTCAACATTTAGAGGTTACGTTTATGGTGTCACACATTCAGTAAGACTGTCACTTGGTGTCCAGGTAGACATCTACTATACAGATAAACTGTCTGACGGCAGGCCTTAGTAGAAAAAGGAGCTGGACGTATAGTTGATATCTCTGGAGCACAGTGTGGGGCTCTTTTCTATGTATACGTATGACGAGAAATGCCCAACTTTGCAGGTCTTTCCTAAAGAAAACATAATTGGGAAACATTCCATTACATTTGGAATCCATGACAAATTCTACTCAATTTATTTTGCTGTGGGCTTGAATAATGGCAGCTGATGCTTTATTTGAAAGGGTGCTGTGAGCTGATCTTATTTTCTTCATATTTTCATTATTTTCTGTTTTGAGAAGTGGGAAGTTGGAAGTGACCTTTTTAGTGGATAAGCATCTAATTAGGATCCACATTGTATTGCTGCACTGGGGTTAAGGTCAGTGGTAGAGTGAGTTTTGGAATGGGATTAGGGAGAATGAAAAGCCTAAAATTATTTTCTTTAAGGCTGAGACTAAACCATAGGATTATATGCATTAATTCATGTCAGTATTAATACTAAATGGTAGCAACAGATCAGAGGAGACAAGAGCCAGATGTCTTTGGCTCCATCTGGGTTTTATAGTAAAGGAACACCTTATCTACCCCTAAAATGCTCAGGAATGTCCACTGTTATCAATTCAAGTAAATCTTTGTTCTGGCTATTGTATTTACCAAGTGTGGTGGTTTGAATAAGGATGGTTCCCACAGATTCAGATATTTGGATGCTGAGTCACCAGGGATTGGCACACTTGAAAGGGCTAGAGGATTAAGAGGTGTGGTCTTGTTAGGAAGTAAGTCACTGGGGTGGGTTTTGCGGTTTCAAAAGCCCACACCAAGCCCAGTGTCAATCTCTCTCTCTCAGCTTGTGGAGCACAATGTACCTCTCAGCTACTGCTCCAATACCATGTATGCTGCAGGCTCCCTGCTGCGATGATAATGGATTAAGCCTCTGAAACTATAAGCAAGCCCCTAATTACATGCTCTCTTTCATAAGAGTTGCGCTGGTCATGGTGTGTCTTGATAGCAATAGAACAGTGACAAAGACAAGCTTCATGATGGACTTCATTTCTGCATCTAGAACGAACTAAGCCAATGGAATATAATGTATATACTCAGAATTTCAAAAAAATCAGTACAGAAAGTGGAATGACTTTTGTAATAAATATAATACTGTATTGGTAAAGATAATTATGGAGAGATTCTACTATTGCCCTTGAAGACAGATTCTGCTAAAATCAATGAAATTGCATGCATAGATCAAAGACAGAATATTCATTAATTTTTACATGTCAAATTAAATCAGCTCACAAACTAGCAGCTACATGTGCTGGAAGAGCTATTTAAAAAATACACAATCAGATCTTTATATTTTTGGAAAAAAATTATTACTTTGGAAAGAATATTTTATACACTCTATTTGGTTGTCAGAAATGTAATAAAACAACCTTAATGTTGTGACTACACACTACGTCTTGGAAATGATGAATGTACATTCTCAAGAACTGCGGTGAAATAACCAGTGTCCACAACTATAGCGTGACTAGTGGTAATCTACTGACGGGAACAAGCCTCCAAAGATAAAGACTGTGTTATAATTCCTAGTCACTGTGCTTTCAAAGCGAAGAGGGAGGTGAAGGCAGACAGGGAAGGCAGAAAGCTCAGGGTAAGCTGGAACCTCTTCCCCTTTATTTGGCCTTGCCAGTTGTTCTTTTCTATCTAAGAGAATTCACAGGAGGTCTTGGGTTTGCAGACGCCCTCCCCTCACCACTTCATGCTTAGATCTGGTAGGACTTGCTCACCCTTCTCAAATATCCCATCTAAGATGACCATAGTGCTAATGAGGCCCCAAATAATGTATGAGGCCAGCTACTACTTACCCAGCCTTCATCTTTTTAGATTGCCCAAACATGTGTTTTGACCCGGCCTCACTATCTCCTGCTGTTGCACATTTCCGAGAGAGACACACCCTGATTATTTTGTTATTTATAGTTTATGCAAACGTGTTCTACAATGAAGTGGAACTGTATCTGAACGATGAACGAGTGTGACATACGTTCACTGCAGACCAAAAGGCCCTTCTTGAGAGCTGCTCACTTTCTTGAGTTTATTTGGTTGTTTGAGGGTGGCATTTGACTTCTCTGGTCCGTTCCTGCAGAAGGAACGGCTCCCTTCGGTGAATAACCCTAGTACTTTGGTTCTCCTGTAAGCCTTTTTACTCTTTGCCTCGACATAAGAATTACCCAGGCACCAGCCATGCCTCGCAATAGACAGGAATCCTCTATGCCTTCCTGTAGGTATATTCACATGGCGTCTTGCTGGGGCCTAGGGCAGGCTGGACATGAGAGCGGCTGTGTTCATGATTTTCACATGTTCTGAGGTCCCAGTAAAGCCTGCGGTGAGACACAGCTGAGCTGGCGTGTTGAATATGGTAATGGAGGACTCGCACTGGTCTAGATTACAGCTTCAGATCAAAGGGTCTGCTGTTCTTTTTTTTTTTTTTTTAAATCTCCATATTAAAATTTATTGAACCCCAGACAGAGTAAAAACAGTAAAATCATACAAAACCAATCACTATATTGCTTAGGGGTGAATCCATATATGATAAAGACAACGCCACCAGCTTTACCAAGATCCAAGAGTGGTTACATCTCTGGAGGATAAAAGAAGACTCAAATGTATAAACGAATTCAAGTGACTTAAAAGGGCAAATACGTATTCTTTAAATTACATCATAGATACAAGCTTTCCACTGCGGGTGTAGTTTGGTGCTAGTGTGCTTGGCTACCATTCCTGAAGCCCTGGTCTCTCCCCGGCACCACACCGTGTTGCTGGCACATGCCTGTAATCCTGATACTTGGAGAAAGAATAAATTAAATGTTATCCTTGGTGACATAGTTCAGACCCAGCTAGGTTGCTTGCCACCAAGCCTGAAGACCTGAGTTTGATCCCTGGAACCTCCAGGATAGGAGGGAAACTCTAAGGAGCTGTCACCTACCTCCGTTCATGCACTGTGGTACACATACAGGCAAAATTGTCAAAGTTAAAAGACAGTTTTCATATACGACAGATATCACAATAGGGAATTAATCTGTTTCTCATCTGTCACTTCCAGTCATTTCAAGCTCCTAATCTGCTTCCATCTCCTGAGTGCTGGGTTTCCAGGCACGTACCACCACTCCAGGCTAACGCACCCACTTCTAACAGTAGCTTCCGACATCCACAGGCGGAGGCCACTTCTGGTCTTTTCTGCTCCTTAACAGTCAGGGTGTCTGTGCCTAACTCTTCAGTGCTCAGGACGCTCAACCAAGGGTGTCTGGGAATGAGGCATGGCTAAGTCTCCGTGGTTAAGGTCTGGCTCAGACGCTGAGGCCTGTTCTTCCTGGGACATCCTTCAGCTGTGCCCACACCCATGTGTTGTGTTGTGGAGGCTTGTGAATTGGTGAGCCCAACATGAGTGTAAGATGGAGTCACCTTTCTGTAGCCAACACCTGACATAGGACTGGGCCTATCGAACACACATGGAAGGTGCCAGCTGTTAGGGAAGAAACCCACTTTGGAGGCAGAGATATTTGGGGTTCTGGCTCTGCCACTGGGCGCCTTGGCCAAGCTCCTTATCTTTTTTTCAACTTAATAAACCTTTATTGAGCTCCTACAAGGAGGATGACTTAAGGCCTAGCTCCTTTCTGTTAGCTTAATGCTCAGTAAAATGGCCAACTGAATCCAGAAGGAGATCTAGACAGCCAGGGTGAGCTACCAGAACACTTATTGTCCCTCAGAACCAGAGGGGAGGGGAAGGGAGGCAGCGTGAAACTGGGTGGGTGCTCACACCTGCAACTCAGCCTGGGCGCCACAGTGAAACCCTTTCTCAAAAGCAAAACCAAGTTGGGCGGTGGTGGCGCACGCCTTTAATCCCAGCACTCAGGAGGCAGAGGCTGGCGGATCTCTGTGAGTTCAAGACCAGCCTGGTCTACAAGAGCTAGTTCCAGGACAGGCTCCAAAGCCACAGAGAAACCCTGTCTCGAAAAACCAAAAACAACAACAACAACAACAACAAAACCAAAGGCCAACAGGAAAGGTGCTTGCTGCCAAGACTGACAACGTGAATTCAATCCCAGGGCCATACACGCTAGAAGGTCACTGGGTCCCCAAAGTTGTCTCTGACCTCCACACGTGTGCACACAATAAATATACTTTTTAAAAAATACATAAATGAAAATCTGCAACCTGATACCTGGGCCAGGTAGGGAGGACGTTATGGTGGGCTTTGTCCTCAGCCCTCCCATTCCCCACGCCAACTTATACACAGCACATACACTGCGTTTATTGGGGACATTTAACACCAAGGTATAGGAGGGCGAGCAAGTGGAAAGGAAGGAACGGAAAGTGTCCCAAGGCAGCACATTTCCATGATGGGCACTGCTTCATGGCCAACCTTGAAGGGTGTGTCTGCAGGCTGCTTGGGAGGTTTCCTCAGACTGCTGTTGGGGACAAACAATACTTGTAACAATTCATGGGGATAGAAAGAGAATCACTACCTGTCTCAAATCGCCTCTTTCCTGTAGTTTCCCCATGACTATCAGTGTCCTTGAGACTGATTTTGGCTTGGTTTTGGTGACCCCATGGAATGCCAGATGCCATGTCCTGTGGTGGAGCATTCCAGTTAAGACCTGGGAGGAGAAACTCTGGGCATATAGATGGTGAAGGCCAGAGGGAGCCTGATGCGGTGCACAGAATGTTTTCAGTACCTTCTCATACTAAGATGTCTTTCCCATGGTCTGGCCCTGGACACTGTGGAAGACACAGGGAGAGAACATGGTTTCAAGGAACAGCAGGCATGAGAGTGTTCCCTGCTGTTGACTGATAGGAGAAAAGAGCTTTCTAATTAAGTCCAGTCTATGGCTCCATCTTCTCATCTGGCTAAATAGCAGAAGTCACTAATTCCTGAGAGGCACCACATTTTGAGGAATCCACGATGGTGTCAAGAGCTTCATGTGAGCCTCCCAACTACTTCCTGCCTCCATCTTAACTTTTATCTACCCCAGAGATAAATGGGGGTGTCCAGTCTCGGACAGCAGGGTCTTGGTTTAGAGGATCCAGGAAAAGGAGTTAAGCCCCTGACCAGGAGCAAGAAGACCGCCAATCTGTCCGCTTTTGGCCTGAGGTGTCGGGAAGTCTGGCATGCGCTGATGAGTTTTTCGGTGTTGCTTGAGATGGTCGGATCTCATGAACTGCCGGCCGCACTCTGAGCATTTATGTGGTCGGTCTCTGGTGTGGATCCGTCTATGTCGTCCGAGCTCATCAGAGCGGAAGAAAGACCGCGTGCAGCCTTCCCAGTCACACACGGAGGGCTTCTCACCCGTGTGTTTACGCTGATGACTCACGAGGGGAGAGCGCTTGGTGTAAGCCTTTCCGCAGTTTTCACGCGGGCAGACAAGGCCTTGACGCAGGAGAGCCTCCCAGATGCCTCTCCTGAAGCACTCGGGGCTGCTGCTCTTAAGGCCAAA
Source organism: Ondatra zibethicus (assembly GCA_004026605.1). NCBI lineage: Eukaryota > Metazoa > Chordata > Mammalia > Rodentia > Cricetidae > Ondatra > Ondatra zibethicus. Next base: position 8,239 of record PVIU01020228.1, read on the forward strand.
TTTTCCGTATACTTTCAAAAGGAGAAATGGCCCCTTTCCTCCCTGTTTGTCTCCTAGTACACAAAACATGCTTAGACACTTCTTGCTCATTAGGACTTTCTGATCAAACATGAAAGGCCTTAAGTTTAGAAGAGAATGTGTACAATTCATATCCCGAATTCGTTTTCAGGGAGGCGCTCAGGTGCCATAGCTTTTATCCTCTTATCACTAATATTAAGTGATCCTTAGCGTCACCGTGTTAGCAGGCAGAGAGGGCAGGATGGTGGTCATATAGGGAGCGCTACACAGAAGAACGCCCCATTTTCATGTCCAAGCTTTATCTAAATAAAACGTGATGATTACTACTTAGGCTTTAATTATAAAAACTAGGTGGACAAAACTGGGAAGATACACTTTCCAAGAAAACAGAGCAGATCTGTTTTTTTCTGATCAAGCCTAGTAGAAAGCTATTGATTTTCTTCCAGGGATAAAATGGGACTGCAAGCAGTTGTCTTAAAACGCGTTAAAGTGGCGCATAATTTGAATGAGCCCAGCACTGCTAATTATTCTGGCCCATGCTCAGTTACTTCTGTGTTTCTCCAGTGTAAACAAGTGAATTCCTCCTAATTGCCCAAAATAGCTTGGAAGAGCTGTTGCTTTTTCTTCCTTCTATTTTTGTATGAAAATTTTACAGCTTATATATTTAAGAACGAGAAAGAAAGTATAATCACTTAGGACACTTTTTCTAAAGACAGAGCACTATTCTTTATATTTTTTCAGTCTTTAAAATCAAATTAAGGTGCTAATTAAGCTATTCATTTACTAGAGCGGAAAATAATTACACAATGTGTATCTGGAGGAATAAATAGCCTCATGTGCATCCAAATGAGGTAAAAGTGGGCTTGGACATACCCATGTCATATGGGACATGAAGCGCAAAGCATAATGAAGAAATCAGACCTTTGCTATAATACAACATGGCTATTATTCTCCAGGAAGGACATTGACTCCTGGGTGTGTCTGCATCATTCTTCACAACTCAGGTCTTTCAATACGTGACTTGAAAACTGCAGCCTGTTTTAAAGTATTTTATCAGAATCTGACGAAATCTGAACGAGTTAACTCCCCTTAAGTTTTCTGGGTCTGGATCTACAGCCAGAGCCCTGACAAGACATGCTGCTAATGGGAAACAGCACTGTGGCCGGAAGTCTTCGCCTTGAGTTCAAGGGAAATGCCAGCTCGGTGGTTACCAGCTCAGGCGCAAAGTGGGAGAACAGACATCATGATCTAGAAGGTCGGTGGTGTGGTAAAGGGTCAGCAGGGGAAAGAAGGAAAGTATTTAGTGGGGAGGGGAACTTCAGGGCACAGCGCTGTCTCACTTTTCCTCTCTGCACACGGGGAGGTTACCTCATCACCAAAGGGCTGCTGAAGAGCCCTCCACATCCGGAGAGATGAGGTGCGTGCAGGGGTGCTGTGACCCGGTGTTGAAAATCTAGAGGATAAGGAGAGCTAACTAGCCACTCTGTTGGATGGGGAGAGGGAGAGAGAGAGAGAGAGGAGAGAGAGAAAGGGGTGGGGAGGGAGGGAGAGGGAGAGCGGTCTGCCTCATTGTTTTGAAGGGACAGCACAGGAGACTTGCCATCTGGAAGGAATGAGAAGGTGCCAGAAAACAGGTTGTTATGTGTCACTGATCTAAAAGGCCAAGTGGGGAATCACAGATGATCACAGAGACTATAATTGCTTCCACCTGGGCTAAACGTTGCAGGAGGAGGAAGCCTAGTAGAGGGTGAGCTTTGAAGAACTCGTTGCTCTCTGATCAAGAGGGCTCATGTGGCATTCTTTTCTCTCTTCTTGATTTGACATCCCCTTACCCCGCCATCAAAACATCAAGAGAATGACGGGAATAGGGGAGAAGAGATACATCCAGTGAACTAGGAAGGACGTCTGTGAGACCCCCTTTCTCACTGTGGGCGTGTAGCCTGAAGAAGCTCGCGGGGAAAGGAGAAGGGTTAAGAAAGAGTCCAGAATTATAATTACTCTCTAGAATTGGATGTTCCAGTTTCAGAATCAAGGGTGTTTTTCATCCAGGCTCCAGGAAACATTATTACCACCGCTGAATAAAGTTGAATGGAACAGTGGGAGGCACATATAAAGTTGCAATTTAATTATATTATATTTGCTTGAGTAACATTGAAATATTAAATGTGGTACTAGGATTGTAGGAAAGGAGGCAGATGTCCAAAACTGTTGAGGGGAGGGAGGGAGAGACTGAAATTGGAAAAGGAAATGCAGTAACTGGAAGTAAAGGCAGACTTGCTGCAGACGAAGAATTCTCGGTCTCTCAGGGTTGCTGTAGGTTAAGATCTACTAAATAGAAAGTCATGATCAAAGGCTGCCAGAATGGCAGGAGTTAAGGGCTCTGTCTCACCATGACAAAGGTCAGCAGAACCATAATAAAGGAGTTCGAGTCCAAATGCAGTTAGACTTGTAGACTTATTGGATACAGATATTACATGACGATATATGAAAGGCTTAAAGAAATATCCAGGTATCCCCAGGAACCATAGACTAATAAGGGATTATCTAAAATAAGCAAGGGGAAATAAAGCAAACAACTTTCCAAGAAGAAACAAGTTGCCAGTGATAAATTCTCTTTCCTATTTTCCATCTTCTTCTATTTTTGTACTGCGTCATGGGTGAGTTCTTTAAACTTACCTACTTTCACTTTTCTCTTGAATTGTCTAATCTATTGTTTTACAATCTATCCACTTGTAAAATTGCGGCAATTACATGTTTTGTTGTTGTGGTTGTTTAGAATGGTATCCCTATGTGGCCCAGGCTGGTCTTGAACTCAGGCTCCTTTTGTCTCTGGCCCCTAAGTGCTTAGATGGGAATGCTGGGATTACAGGGCCGGATCATCATGTCCAGCTATTCTGTTCTCCCAGTTATGCACATATTTTAGGCAGTGGCACCGGAGCTGTAATTTTTAATGCTGCCAGTGATCCTGTTCCTAAAGCCCATGTACTGGGGAGCTAGGGCATCATGGCAACACATACAGGTTTTCTAAAATTCTGAGTTTTGCTTGAAAACTTTGAATCTTGTCATTGGCAACACAGTCTGCCAGTTGTTTTACTTAGAGGAGCAGGCTTCGTTTGATTTTGAGAAAATGTCTGCCAATTATCCCGGGCTGAATTGCCACCGTTCACCTGTCAGTCAGTCTTTCAAGTAAAGATGGGGTTCCTTGAAAAAAAAAAAACCCGGTTACGTCAGCTCGCTACTCAATCACATCAGGGCTTTCCCTTGGGACAGCCCTCCTACGCTGGGATTCAGTGGGGGTGCTTTTTGTGCTCCCCGTTTAGTCACAGGGAATATTAAAAAGACATTGCTCAAAGGTCAAGATTTAATAAATTTTTTTTTTTCTGCTTCAGCAAGCACATTGTCAAGTGAAACGGGCGTCTCAGAGCCTTACTGTGAGTGTGCAGCACACGGTGAGTGCCAGCAAGGTTTGCTGCCACTGCCTCGGTGTGTGTTACGGACCAGACATTCTAGCCATCTTTGCTTTTAGACCATCAAGTACGTGTCTGCACAGTGAAAAAGGCAAAGAGCACCTTGGTGTTAGCATGAAAGCAGCTTTGATCCTGGGGCCTCTGAGAAGGTCTTAGGGACCCTACTGGACCATAAACCATATTTTGAGACTGCTGTTCTCAAAAGCAACAAGAGAAATGCTTTCAGAGGTAAGGTGTGAATTAGGAAGTCTGCAAGCAAAAAACAAACAAACAAACAAAAAATGAGACTGATTACTTGACAAATCGTACTCACATAAAGTGGTAACATTTTATTTGTAGAAATTAAATGCCAGGGTTAAAATATATACAGCTATAGCATTTAAATCAGGAAGGCTGCTTTTATGTTATATTAGTTCAGGGGAAGTTCTGGAGGGAGGGTCATGTTGTTGATTGAATTTAAATATGAAGAAGTTTCATATTCAGTTCAAGATTATGGATTGTGTGTATCTACTTATTTTTCCCTCCCTCCTTTAATACATAATGAAACAAATTGATGTTTTAAAATCTATAAATTTATTTCATTCAACAATGAAGGAGACTTCTCAAGGCAAACAGAAACTGAGGGTGCTTATTGCCATGAAGACAATTTTATCCAAGGAAGCTTTATTTGTGGTTGGTCTTGGTTGTTCATGGAGAAGATGGCAGAGGTATATGGCATAGAAGAATAGATGTGGAGAAGGGGATTTTCCAAATATATTTTAGTAAGAAGATTTAACCCCCATCCACTAAGCACCATCAAATCTTGTAACAATTTTTGTTTTTTTGGTTTTTTTGAGACAAGGTTTCTCTGTAGCTTTGGTGCCTGTCCTGGAACTAGCTCTTGTAGACCAGGCTGGCCTCAAACTCGCAGAGATTCGCCTGCCTCTGCCTCCCGAGTAATAGGATTAAAGGTGTGCACCACCACCACCTGGCTCAAATCTTGTAGCAGTTTTACATACCACAAAATACACTATTATTTTGAGGCAGGGTCTCACTCTATATCTCAAGCTGGCCTTGAACTTGTGATTTCCCTCCTGAGCCTTGACTTTCTGAGTTCTGCCTTCCATGTACTTACTTTTTGAATAAATAACAGCCAAATGACCCTAAATCAGACCATCTTGGACGAGAAGTTAGGTAACCAAAGTTCCCAGCAGTAGTGTGACTTCTGGGTAGAGAGCACAGGTCAGTCCAGTGCTATAATATCATTGATTCGTACCATGTGTTTGGGAAGGAAGTGACTTTGTAACTCTATGATTCTACCTGTGATTTAATGTGAAGTTTCTCCCTTAAACTTGGGCTCCTAGGAAATGTCACGGCATAGCAGGATGAAAATTAGTGCAAATTGTATAAGTGACCTTTCATGAATTCCACTCTGGCTGGCATGGTTTTACTCATCTGCTCACATACTTGACAGAGTGTGACTTTGAGATGAAGCAAGTGAATTAATTAGATGTAAATGCCATTGCCATCTAAGAAGCCTTATGATTAAAGGTAGAACTTTGGTAATTGAATGTGCTCCATTTCGGGAAGGACCTGGATTTTACATTCAGTGTTCTATCAGGTATGTGAGAAATGGGTGCTGAGCCAAGAAATATTGGGAGTAGTGTGGGGTACATGTCTAATAGTAAACACAACACTAAAAGCTCAAAATTAAGACTGTGATGGAGGAAATTTCTTTCCTGGATATTTAGTTTCATAAAATCTAGAGTCTCTCTCCAATACAACTCCTTTTTACCTGAAATGTTGGATGCTCAGTGCCCATAAAAAATTGATAATATAAGCCAGACAGTAGTGGCACATGTCTTTAATCCCGGCACTTGGGAGGCAGAGGCAGGTGGAGCTCTGTGAATTTGAGGCCAGCCTTGTCTACAGAGCGAATTCTATGACAGCCAAGGTTACACAGAGAAACCCTGTCTTGAAAAACCAAAAATAAATAAATAAGTAAATAAATAAAAGTGGACAACATGAACATAATGATGGGTTTAGGTACTTAGGAGGCCATGAGTTTCCCCAACAGACTTGGATCTCCAAAGGACATTTAATGTGTGCATGTGCCATGTGTATGTGCATGTGTGAATATATGCATGCATGCAGACGAGAAATTAACACTGGGCTCCTTCTTCAGTTGCTCTTGACCTTATGTTTTTTAAAGAACTAATTTTATTTTCGTGTGTGTGTTCACACGCTCGCGAGCATGTGGGTGCCAGTGCCTGCAGAGGTAAGAAGACGGTGTGACTCTCTTGGAGCCGGAGTTATAGGTGGCTATAAGCTGCCCAGGCTGGGTGCTAGGAACCAAACTCAGGTCTTCTGTAAGAGCAGTATGCATTCGTATCTCCTAAGCCATCTCTTCAGGTCCTCTCCACCTTATATTTTGAGACTGTCTTTCGCTGAATCTGGAGCTCACTAATTTGGCTAGACTGGCTGGCCAGTAAATTCTAAGGATCCTCTGTCTTTGCTCCCCCCGCCCACCCACCCTGCTCCCAGTAGCATTGCAGGCATGTGTGTGTCATTATGTGCAGCTTTTTACATGGGTGCTGGGAATCCAAACTCAGGCGGTCATGCTTGTGCAGCAAATACTTAACTGACTGATCCACCTCCCCATCCCCTCCAAGAGATGTTTTCCACTATATGGGCTGGAGAGATGGCTCAGTGGTTAAGAGCACTGGCTGCTCTTCCAGAGGTCGTGAGTTCAATTCTCAGCAACCACATGGTGGCTCACAACCATCTGTAATGAGATCTGGCGCCCTCTTCTGGCATGTGAGCATACATGGAGGCAGAATGTTGTATACATAATAAAATTAAAAAAAAAAAGAGAGATGTTTCCCACTATTAACCATGGATAGATCAAATATGAGTATGTTATTGGGTGGTAGTGGAATTGTGGAAGATAGGTCCTGGGGAGTGAAAGGGGTTCCCTGGACGAGTGTCTTTGTCTTGTCTTCATGTTGCTCCTTATCTCCCATGAATTACACAGCTCTGCTCTACCATACTTTCTGTGCCATGATAAATTGAGACCTCTGGAACCCCGAACCTAAATACCTCTTTCCTCTCTTAAGTAGTGTTTTAGGCGTTCTGTCATGATGGCTAGAAAACTAACACAGATGAGGATGGCATTAACTGTGAATTTGCACCTGTGGCCTTTATTGTATGGAGGCACATGTCTTCTATACCTAGTCTGTTGGGAGTGCCCCCTCCCCTAGTTACAGATTTTTAATATAAAATAATAGAAAAATTCATATCAAAAGTCAGTGTAATTATTATTTCATGCATCTTTTGGGTTAGGTGTTTTTTTTGTGTGTGTGTTATGGGTCATAATATAAAATGTATTTCTTAGTATAAAATAAAATGTTTGTGTGGTGGTTTGAATGAGAATGCCTCATATGGCTTTATATGTTTGATTACTTTGTCCCTAGTAGATAGAAGTGCTTGGAAAGGATTAAGAAGTGTGGCTTTCAAGATACACTTAAAAAAAGTGTCCAACATCCTTATCTATCAGGGAAACGCAAAACGAAATGACTCTGAGATACCATCTTACACCTGACAGAATGACCAAGATCAAACCCACTAATGACAGTCTATGATGGAGACGACGTGGAGTAAGGGGAACACTCCTCCATTGCTGGTGGGAGTGCAAACTTGTGCAGCTACTTTGGAAATCATTATGGCAGTTTCTCAGAAAATTGGGAATCAATCTACCTCAAGACCCATCAATATCACTCGTGGACATATACCCAAAGGATGCTCAACCATACCACAAGACATTTGCTAAACTATGTTCACAGCAGCATTATTTGTAATAGCCAGAACCTGGAAACAACCTAGATGTCCCTCAACTGAAGAATAGATAAAGAAAATGTGGTACATTTACACAATGGAGTACTACACAGCAGTAAAAAACAGTGACATCTTGAAATTTGCAGGCAAATGGATAGAACTAGGGAAAAACCATCCTGAGTGAGGTAACCCAGACTCAGAAAGACAAATATAGGGGCTGGAGAGATGGCTCAGAGGTTAAGATCACTGACTGCTCTTCTGGAGGTCCTGAGTTCAATTCTGAGCCACATGGTGGCTCACAACCATCTGTAATGAGATCTGATGCCCTCTTCTGGCCTGCAGGTGTGCATGCAGTCAGAATACTGTATACATAATAATTAATAAAGGAAACATTTTTAATAAAGACAAATATAGTATGGACTCACTCATAACTAGACATTAGATGTAAATAAAGCAAAGGATAACCAGGCTACAATCCTCAGCTTCCCATATCAGAGTATTCACGGTCACGTAACTTTTTTAAACTAGTAGTTTTATACAGTATGGCCATTAGATCACTGGCATGAAAATTTTGTACAGAGATATTTTACTGTAATTGAGAACACGTTTCTCTTGGATCGATATTAAAACGTGGAATTTTGAGTTAAAGAGCACATACATCTAAAATTTCTAAAGTTATCGCCAAGATGTTCTTCAAAAAGCTGCAGCCAATTCATATTTTCATGGACTGTTTCCTGACATTCTTATATTAATCATGAATACTGAGCATTTTGCAAATCTAATTTTAAAAGCAAAATATTCATTTTTGTTGCATTCATTTGCTTAATACCAACAGCATCTTCTCACATTGATAGTATGAAAGGGTCAGGTAAATCTTGTGCTTTACCCTCTGCCTACTTTTAAATTGTATCTTTTTCTTTCTGATTTGTAGGAGCTGTTACAGATACTTTCCTTCTGTTTTTTTTTTAATCTTCTTAAAAGAACTTTCTAGTATATGGAATTTTCATGTTTTTATAGTCAAGCCATTGGCTCTGACGAAAACATTTCACTTAAAGATATTTAAATTATTTTGTATTTTCTTAAGATGCTTTTACACTTTTATTTCTACATCCAAATCTTTGTACTTTTTTTTGGTAACATAAGACATAGAGATCTAATTTTGTTTCCAAATGGTCAGCCAAGTGTCCCTACCATCTGATCCTATCAGAAGGTAGGAATTTCTGCTTTTTTTGCTGAGTATATTGTGTTTATTTATTTATTCATTTTCTTTTCCTCCCTCTCTTCCTCTCCCTCCATTCCCTCCCTTTCCCTTCCCTCCCTCTCTTCTCAGGCTTTCACTGTGTAACCCAGGCTGGCTTTGGTCTTGTGACCTCCTGCCTCAGCCTCCTGAGTGGTACAACTTGTTTTAATAATCAGAGGCTTTGAAACCTTGTGTGGCAAGTACTGCTCCACTGATGCATGGAACAGAGTGACTGGCGCAGTTTTCCCATTCGGAAGCTTGGTGTATTTCTTATTTACTTAGAAATTCTTCAGGGAGTCTTTAGAAAAACAACAATGTATTTTCATTTGCAGGAGTTTTATTTCTTTATAACAGAAAAGAGTACACACAAAATTTATTACATACTTGAGGCATGGGAATATTAGACCTAAAAAGAGACAAGTGACCCTTACACAGAGATTAAAGGCAGACAGTGACTTGGGTTCCTGGGGTGAAGAGAGGCGATTCTTCTGTGGGGAGGTTGGCACATATACACAGTAAGCCAGGGTTGTCATATACCAAGAAAGTCTCCCAGATAGCAGCCACTGCAATGATCCTTGCCTGGGTTCTCAGTCTCTTTTTCTGGAATGGTCTCTTGGTGCCATAATGTTCTGTAACACTCACCCTAGGAATCATCCAAATCTGAACCAATGATCCAGAGCAGAGCCAGCAGGCTGCTGCTTGGTGAAGATCTCCCAGGGCAAGGACCAGGCTAATGAACTACAGCCTTGGTTCTTAAGAAAGATCTGAGATTCTGCTGAGACTAACGGACCCTGAGCAGCCAAAATGAAGGCATTCTGTTTATTTTCTCTGCCTTTAGGGGAGTCTGAAGTCTGTTGGCTGTGCCTTTCTTGTTAGGTTTATTTCTTGATATTACCTAAGTTTTGTTATTTCTCTAAATGGATAGTTTTCTTACATTGTTCTTTTTAAAACATTTAAAAATTATTTTTGAAGATTTGCTTGTGTGTGTGCCTGTGTGTGCATAGGAAAGCCAGAAGAAGATGACCAGCATCCTCTTCTATCCCTTTCTTTGTATCCTTTGAGGTGGGGTCTCCTTTTAAGTCTGGTTCTTACAGTATTTTTTTCAACTGTGCTGGATGCCAGTAAATCCCAGAGATCTTCCTGTTGCTGCCATCTTAGAGCTGGGTTACCATCCTGTGCAGGCTTTCCTCGTTTACACAGATGCTAGAAGCTGAACTCAGGTCCTCATAATTGCAAAGCAAGTACGTTTCACTGCTGGGCTGTCTGTGTGAGGATATTAGAAGCCCTGGAACTAGAGTTACAGACAGTTGCCAGCTGCCATGTGGGTGGTGGGAAATGAACCTGAGTCCTCTGGAAGAGCAGTCTAATACGGCAAAACAATCCCACACCAGTTTGGAAATTATTATTAAAAGGGGTTATTTAATGGAGGGGAAAAATTTACAGATCAATGTCCCAAACCACAGTCCTCTCATCGCAAACAGGAAACAGAGAGTCTAGCAGTCTGAACGGGAGCCGGAAGCAAGAGAGCGCGAGGAGGGCTGCTGCTGCTTTTTAAAGAGAAAGAGCCCACGCCCAGTGGGCTGGTATCTCAGCGGCTATTGGCTGAAGGAGCAGAAGGAGCTCCCGCAGCAATGTTCTTAACCACCAAGCCATCTCTCCAGCCCCCTGTGGGTTTTTCTTTAACTTTACAGGTCATTTTTTTTTAAATATACGGGTTACTGGGAAATGGGCCCTCTTCTTGAACCTGAGAAGTTATCGAGCGCAGAAGCTCCACAGTTCTATATAAAAACAAAAGCTATGATCATTCTGCGTGTTGCTACTTAGAATTTTCTCATACCAATTATTCTCTGCCAACTATAGTTCTTTAAAAATATAGTTTTTGCCGTGCGGTGGTGGCGCACGCCTTTAATCCCAGCACTCGGGAGGCAGAGGCAGGCGGATCTCTGTGAGTTCGAGGCCAGCCTGGTCTACAAGAGCTAGTTCCAGGACCGGCTCCAAAGCCACAGAGAAACCTTGTCTCGAAAAACCAAAAATAAATAAATAAATATATAGTTTTCATATATTTTTGATACTACTCCTTTGCTGCTTATATGTGTTAAAGATTTTTGTCTACCTTATCAAATCTTTATGCTGTCTTTTGATGATTATAAGGTTTTTTGTTAAAATACAGTTTGAGAATTTCATAATGCATACAATATGTTTTGGTTATGTGCACTCCTCATCCCTCCAACTCATCCCAGATCTACTCTTCATACTCCAAAGTCCTCTCCCCAACCTTCACATCCTCTTTTTTGTTTAAAAAAGTTCTCACCGAGTCATATTTGTGCTGGTGTATATGCTTGGGTATGGGGGCATCCACTGGAATATGGTTGACCTACTAGAGGCTGTACTTCTAAAGGGAATTGATTTTTATTCCCCTAGTAACCATCAATTGTTAATAGTGCATCTGCCAGCAGTGGAGGCTGCTGAGCCTCTTGTCTCTCCATGCAGGAATGCTGACTGGCTTGAGTCTGTCCAGGTCTTGTATAGACAACCAGAGCTGTTGTAAACCCATGAGTGCAGTGACCCTGTCCTATCCAAGGGACACTGTCGTTTGCTAGTTCTTCCAAACTTCTGGCTCTTGTAATCTATTCACCCCCTCTTCCATGGTGTTCTCGGAGTCTTGGTGGAGAGGGTGTGTGATATAGCACTATTTATGTCTGGGCACGCCACAGAAAATTGTTTCTGTCCTTCAGCCGATTATGTGTATTTGTGTTAACTGCTCCTATTGCATTCCACAAAGACTTTTCTCTAATGAGAACTGAGAGAGAGATGCACTTAGCTGTGGGTAAGGATATATATCTCTAAAGACCATTTTGTTACTATGTCCATTTAGTAAAATAACAGCAGTAGTGTTACCCATAAAGAGCTCTTTGGACATGAGGTCTTGGTCAGATTGCATTACTGGACATGCATTCCCTTCATTGGAGTGGGCCTTAAATCCAATCACAAAACAATTGGTTACCCCACAATTCATGCCATTGGTGCAGCCCTGGACATGCTTTGCCAGGCCAGTTGTTACTAAAATTGTAGGGTTCACAGCTGGGTGAGACTTTATGATACTTTTCTCCCAGCAGCTTACATAGCTCCTTTTGGTACTGTGAAAGCCAGCTAAGTGCTCCCTAGGAAGCTTCCTGGTTAGCACCAACTTAATTTCTCCATGTCCTGTGACCAAAGTGTGTATGTCTTCTGAAGTAGGGTGTTCTGAGTTCTAATAGCCAACAAGAGCAATAGACTCTGTTGTTTTGGGAGTATTTAGGGCCTCCTGACCAACAACTTCTGGACATTTGGCATAGGGCTTTTTATTTGGCAGCCTGTGGCATCTTGGAGGTGTGTGTGTGTGTGTGTTTGTGTAGTTTATAAACAATATGTTTCCATAAGGTTTTTTATTTTTTATTGTTTTTTATTGAGCTCTACATTTTTCTATGCTCTCCTCCCTGCCTCTCCCCTTCCCTTTAACCCTCTCCCAAGTTCCGCATGCTCTCAATTTACTCAGGAGAACTTGTCATGTCCGTAAGGGTTTTAAAAATGTCCTGTGTTAATCATCTTTTCCCCACCTCTCTGTTCCACCTTCCTAACCCCTTCCCCTCTTAAACTTCTGCCCTATTCTTCCCTTTTCCTCTTTTATACGGCCTGTGTTCTGCTATTCCCCACCCCTTAACAGTCCTCCACCCAGCGGCCCCTTTCCAGTTTCTGACTTCTACAGGTACTCTAAGTTAGATACAAATCTGCTCCTAGAATCCACATATGAGTGAGGACATGTGGTATTTTATTCCAGGTGATCAGAAGTTCCTGTTCACTGCCTCATCATTTTATAATCTCTGCTCTCATAGGCGACATTTGAAGGTCTTATAACAGGAATCCTTCGATATTCTGAGACCACAGCACAATCTTTTTATGATTTTTAAGGGTTTGTTTTTTTTCCTGTTTATGGAGATCTTTTATATACTGGGTAATAAATCTTATGGATGATGTGATAGGGATATAGCTTTTCTTCATCTGGATGCCTGTATCATCACCATTTACCACTATGCGTCTTTTCTTAATGGATCTTCCACGGTCCCAGTCTCCAGTATAAACTGTTCACATGCGAATGCATGGTCTCTGGACCCTCACATTCATTCTTTCTGACTATTGCTGTACAAATACCACTATATCTTACTTGGTCCACATCTCCCAGAGCATCTTCTAGTTCCATTCATTTTAATATTCACAACTGGATACTAAATTTTATCAAATTTTTCCTGTACCTGCTTATACATCCACCATAGTTTACTATCTTTATGTAGTAATGAATATCAGCTGACTTTTATGATATTAAATAACTCTCCATGAAAGATGTAATTTTAACGTTATCTACGTTCCCTGTTATAGTAAAATAATTGGAGTCCAAGCAGCACATAACATGTATAATAAAATACATTTTAACTGTGCTCACTTCCCACCCCTCTTAATTCCACCACTGCAGATTTCTTTCCTACATTCATGCCTTTTTGCCTTTTTGGTGACCTACCAAGTTTAAGCAAGACACTCTGTGGGGCCATAATTTGGAGCTACCCGTTCTTGGTGGGATCACCATGGGTATAAGGCAGAAGAATCTTCCAGTAGCCAACAGTTCAGCTTAGGGGAGGTATAGGGTCCCAGAAACCTGCCTGCTGTCCATACTGAATGCTTGCTGGCCCAGTGCAGGTGACTAACTGCAGCTGTTCTGCGTTCAGGATTGCCATAGCCGTGCCATGCCCAGAAGATACCATTGCATAGCCCTTCTCTCTACCTCCTGGATCCTCCAGTCTTTCTGCTCAGCCTTCCACAATGTTCCCTGATCCCTAATGGGGGTGGGGATGTCGTGTGGAAGGCTGAGAACTTAACTATCACTTATTCTCAGCACCTTGAACAACCAAGAGTCTCTACATTCACCACCACTCATAGCAAAACTTCTCTTGTGCAGTGTGACAGTAGCCATTGTCTATGGGCATAAACATAGATATTTAGAAGGCAGTTTGATGCTATGTCAATTTAACTACAGAACAATACTAAGTTTCTTACTTGGGCCAATGACTTTCCCCGTCATATGTTTTAACAGTCCACCTTCTGTGGAATGGTCTTCAAATGCAATCAGAGAATAGTTGTTGTCCCCATAGCCATTATAGCAAAGCAGGCACACTTTGGCTAGGAGGTTGGCATTGAAATTCATAGGGCTCGCAACTGGATGAGGCTGTTGAAGGTTCTCCTGCAGCAGCTGCATAGTACCTCTGGCTACACAAGCTAGCTGGCAGGGAGGAAGCTTTCAACTCAGTTCCAGTTTGTTTTCTCTGTAACTTACAGCTGAGGTGCACAGTGTCTCCAGCAACACAGTCTTGTCATCTAGATGGCGGGCAACTGAGATTCTCTCTTGTGATTTCCTAGGACTGGAGAACTGAAGGTAAACCCACTCTCCCTATAGGAAAAACGTGGCTTCATTTCTCTGGTTAGCTCCGTGGTGCTGACCTTCCTTGAATTTCTCTTTCTACTTCCATTTGGGGCTTATTTTGAAAGCATCTTTTCGAAACCTTGTATCAACCGGATGTGCATTCTTCCTTTGACACTCTGAGCCTTCTAAACCTTTCTTAAAGCGCCTGACTTTGGTCTGCCACTCTTGCGCAGACAGGCTCATGTAAGCGTGCTTCTTTGCAAATACCAAAACCACTGAAGTGAAGGTACAATAAAATACCAGAAACCATATAGAAAAGCCCTACATACTTAAAGGAATGCCGTCAATTGACTTGAATATATAGTTGGCCTTTCTCATCCTTGATTTTAGATCATAAATGCATGTAATGTAACTGGACATGTGTAGACAATTTTCTTGTCACCATTCCCTAAACAATTCATTAGAGCAGCTGTTTACCTGATATTTATATAATATTAGCTGCTATAAGCAATCTAAAAGGGATGGAGCTAAAATCTAAAATCTAAACAATCTAAAAGGGATGGAGCAAGCTAAAGAGATGAATGTAGCTCAGAGATACAACACTTGCCTAGTATGTACAAGGCAATTTGATCCTTAGCATTGCAAACACAAAAAGCAATATAAAAGATGTTTTAAAATATACAGGAGAATGTGCCTAGATTCTGTGCAAATAGCATGCCGGTCTTAATATTATGCTGTTTTATGTATGGCTTTGAGAGCTACAGATTTTGGTGTCTGTGGAAGGAGAGGCTATCCTGGAACCAGCCTTCCATAGATTACAAACCATGATATTAGATGTTCTTTTTTTCAGAAGTTTTTGTGTGTGCAGATATATGCACAGAGATCAGAAAAGCATTTGGGGGGAATTATGTGACACACATGTAGTTGGTGTTTGGAAGCTTTGTGTTATGTGGGAGAAAGAAAATTGCTATTCAGAAAATAGATATAAAGGAAGAGGAAATGATTGATTCATTATTGTTAATCTTGTGCATAAGTCTTTGTACATAGAACCAAGTTAAAATTTTCAGGATAATTATCAGGAAAGAGAATTAGAAGAACTCTTTTTTGGATATAATTAAGCCTGAGCTAAATGCAAATTGTATAGTTTGAAGTCACCCAAGAGTAACTTAAATTGAACATGACAATTTTTCAAAATATTATTTTCTTATGTGAGGACCTCAGACTGTGATCATTTTTCAAATCACATGTCTTTTCATTATGCTCCCCACCTGGTCTTTTGTGTTTTCAATGCCTTTGCTTTCCTGTGAGACATCAGCCATCTTGTGGCTAGGTGGTGCCATCACTGCAGCTGCCAAGCCACAGTGGCTCTGCCTCTTTATACTCAACCACCAGGCACAGGGCACCTCGCTTCACCAAGCACTTTCAACTGCTTCAAAGCCTTTCATGCTTACAGCTCTGTGAAGTAGCGAGCATGGCTTTATCTCACCATCTTCTACAGAAGAGAGCAAGGAGCCCCTGCGAGGTTAAATGCTGCCTTTAATGGCCCCACAGTGCTTCCCCTGTCAGCCCACATGGCTTTCTTTGCCTGAGTGAATTTATGTGGGCACACGAGTTCTGGAACAAAAATACAGTGAGACACTGTGGGCTCTGATACACCTGTGTGATGACTCACTCTGTGATGTGTGCAGAGGACTGTGGGAGCACTAATGCGTTCAGAGAAAGCTTGTGTGTGAGTCTGTGGGTTTTATCCCTGTCCTTTGAATCCTAGGGATGAGCGGGTTTTCATAATGTCTTCTCACCATTGCACTAAAAGCTGTGCATATTTCAAATGAAGCGATGACTTCTTCACTTAATTTAATCCTAATTGCTTCCTTGATATTTTTGAGAAAGAGAATGTTTGTGTGTGCACACGTGTGCACGTGTGTGCATGCATGCATGTGCATGTATGTAGGACCACCTGAGGCGACATCCTCAGCAGGGTTGTCCACCTCCTTTGAGACAGGATTCCTCACTGGCATTGAGTTTATTACTTAGACTAGATTGGCTGCTCATTAAGAACCAGGGTCTCTGCCTTCCTTGTTCTGAGATTACCATCATGCTGAGCATTTTTATGTGGAGTCTGAATATTAAACTCAGATTCCCCATGCTTCACTAATGAAGCTATCTCTGTAGCCCCTCTGTGTAGGCAGAGACTGCTCATTTGTTTCCTGGCCACCCAGACCTGAATAATAACGCAGAAGCTGTATTAATTACAACACTGTTTGGTTAATAGCTTAGGCATATTTCTAGCTAACTTTTACATCTTAAATTAACCCACTTCTATTAATCTGTGCATCACCACAAGACTTTGGTCTACCAGTAAGGTTCAGGCTAGCATCTGGCATTGTTCTCCTTCAGTAGCTATATTTCATCTCTCTGACTCCACCTAATTTCTCTCCATATCTCTGTTTGGATTTCCCACCTGGCTTTACTCTACTAAGCCATTGGCTGAAACAGCTTCTTCTTCTTCTTCTTCTTCTTCTTCTTCTTCTTCTTCTTCTTCTTCTTCTTCTTCTTCTTCTTCTTCTTCTTCTTCTTCTTCTTTTTTGTTTTTTTTGAGACAGGGTTTCTCTGTGGCTTTGGAGCCTGTCCTGGAACTAGCTCTGTAGACCAGGCTGGTCTCGAACTCACAGAAATCCGCCTGCCTCTGCCTCCTGAGTGCTGGGATTAAAGGTGTGCACCACCACCGCCCGGCCAGAAGGTTTTAACTTTAACATAGTAAAATTACATATAACAAAACAGGTATCAAGCAAGAATTACAGTTACAATATTTATGTCTATTTTACCTTTTATCATAACTAAGGAAAGCTATAATTATAACTATCTATTCTTCAACTCCACCAAAGACCCCAGAAGGATATAATATTACCTAAGTTAACAGGAAATGCATTGTAAGCAACTCCCAAAACTCTAGAATTGACAAGATATTTTACTGCCTGGACAGTCACCAAAAGTTCTTCTGTAACATTGGGGCATCCATCTTTAACCTACAGGCCCATAGTATCAGATTTTTCCCTGAAGCAGGAAATTTGAAAGACTGTTTTGCCTCTATGAGCAGTTTGTCAGTCACTTTCTTCTGTGTCCTGCAGAATGTCTGGGAGACTCATGAAGCAGGAACTCTAAAGGACTGTCTCACCTTTAGGCAAGTTCAGCAGTCATTTTTCTGTGGTTTCTGCATAACATCAAGCAGTCCATGTAAGAGCTGTTTCTTGCCCAAATGGCTGACAAACTCCATAAGGAGCCTCTTTGAAGCCCATCATCCTCTTGAAGTAGATTGGCCTGCCAGGAGCAGATGTCTCATTGTTGAGAAAAGTCTAAGTTTTTAAAATATTTAAATGCCATATTCTGCAAGTCTTTGAAAGGTTTGAAGAATACCTATCCATCTGAAATATATCTCTTTACATCTAGAAAACCTAACTAACTTGACTACAAGCTTGACTATTATAGATGTCTGTCTATTAACCTATATTTGTTATTTGTACATTACATTTTAAAATGAATTTTAAATGCACAAACACAATACCTTAATCAAGAGCAGAAATATACATATAACAAAATTGACCTTAAATTACATAGGTTTTGTGTGCATGTATATTATTTGGATAGGAGTAAAGGGGGGCATAGAGCCCAAAAACACTAGCACATATTGAATTTATAGTCTTAGAAATCATTACCTTATTTTACTTCTGAATTTAATCATTAAATAAAAAATACTTAGCTCTGGTTGGTTCCATGTGAGGTCTGGTGTTGTGTACTGGCACTTGGGTGTTGTGATCACTTGAGAGGGGAAAACCTTGGTCCAGAAGATGTGAAACCCAGCTAGAGTAACTGAAGCTTGCCTGGTGCATCAAGAATATATCAAGTGACACAGTATCTTAGTCACTCGTCAGTGTCAGGAGATGTAGGCCATGTGAGCTTAATTCAGAAGGAAAGAGGACAGTGGCTAACGTCAGACTGCTTCTCATGTATCCTGACTATGGATGGAGATTATGGAGTTGGTAACCCATCTGAGGCCCAGCTAATGAGAACAAGAGGTATCACTGAAAGGGATTAAGGTCGATGCAAGGACTCAAAGGAGGCAGAAACCAAGCTCAAACACAAAACAAGCAAACAAACACATTGGGGGGAGGAGAACATTCTGCATATGAATTTGGACTGAAACTCAGGCAAGCTCTACAAATATTTAAAGTTTATCTGGTCCCAAATACCCTTGAAGATGGTCCTAGAGGAATCTGAGGAAGCAGGAGGATATTGTGGAAACCCAGCAGCCATGCTGACACACTGCATAGGACCACAGTTGACCGAGGTGACAGTAGTAAGTGTTGGTGTGGACAGTGAGATGCTCTGGAAGGTGGCTGCAAAGCCCAGTCGGATAATGGCTCTCTCATGCCGCTTGGTACAGAAATGCACATCCCTAGCCTCACCCCAGAGACTGTGAGTTTAGCACATCTGGCATGGTGCCCAGGAACTTGCATTTTTAGTAAACAGTTAGTGCTGATGATGCAGCATGGGCTGTCTCATATAGTACACACATGGCTCTTTAAATTGGAATTGACTGAAGTTAGAATTTAGGTGCTTCTCTGTTCTAGTTTTCTTTGTTGCTGTGATCAAAAGCAACTTGGAGAGAAAAGGGTTTATTTTAGCTTACAGGCAAAGTCCATCATCAAGGGAAGCTAAAGCAGGAACTCAAGGTGGAGAACAAAGGAGGAACACTGCTTTCTGGCTTGTTACCTCTGGCTTGTTCAACTACCTCTCTTGTATAGCCTAGGCCCACCTGCCTAGAGATGGCATCGCCCACAGTGGGCTGAACCCTCCTATAGCAATTAACAATGAAGAAAATGCCCTGCAGACATGGTTACAGAACAATCTGATCTAGGCAATCTCTCAGTTCAGGTTCCCTGTTCCCAGGTGATTCGGTTGTATCAAGTTGGCAGCGGAAGCTGACGATGACACCCGTTTTTATCGTCACTACGACAAAATGCTTGACAGAGATGCTTAAGGGGGATGACCTTTATTTTGGTTCAGAATTGCAGAAGGTGGCACACATAATGCTGAGGAAGCCATGGCATTGTGGTTAATACACAGGGATGGTGGTTCCAATCTGAAATGCCCCTACGGGCTCATATGTTCAAACGCCTTCACTCCAGATGGCAGCATTGTTTAGGGGGACCATAGAAACTGATGGACAGTTATGACACTGGTAACTGACCTTTGAAGTTTATAACCTGGTCCTACTTCTGATTTCATTCTACCCTCCATCCTGATCTGTCAAAATATGAACAAACCATGCCTGAAACAAATCAGTGCATGTAATGGTTCAGAACCACGGACAACGGCAGGCCCAGGTGTCCCTCCTCTCCAGGTGCTTTAGTCACAACGTAGTGCTAAAGTCAAAGCTGCTGAGGAAACAAACAAGGCAAACTACCCCTACCCGTGTGTGAATAATGTAAGGGACTAAAGGCAGCAAGCTGTATCAACACAAGAGACTTTGACTGGAAACCTCACTCTGTAATCTCATCGCTCGATTGTATTGACTTTGGTCTCCGCTCGAATCAGCTATTCGTGAAGAGAAGTAAGGGAAAGGAACGTGGAGCTGCCATTTAGAGCGAGTCATTAAGAAATGCCACATACATTGGTGTAGGGCTCCGAGGTAGGAGGACACATAGTGGGATCATCCATTGTACAGCTCAGCATCTCGATCTAAATGGGGTTCAGCAGAGCTGTGCAAATCCAGCATCCAGAAGAATGGGGATGTCCAGGGATCTGTAAACAGAATTCCACGTAATTGTCTGGACTATGACAGTGTGCTGTGTCAGTCTCTGGGTGACAGATTTCAGGCGTGTGCCGCTCTGCTGGGCACTCCTTCAGTTGTGAGAACTGTGGTTCCTACAGCTCTCAGTGTGGCTGCTCATGGCATATGAGTTTCTCAAAGCACTGACTTTAAAGTTTTGAATTGTAACCTGATGATCTAATAGAGAATGTGGGTGGTTGCATCATCCCCCAAATGTATCTCATTTCCATAGGGTTCTGGAGGTTTAAGCAGAAGAGGTGAAGGCCAGTTTTAAAAGCACCCTGCTTCATGCAGAAACAGAATGACAGTATTTGAAAACATTGCAAACTGTCTTATTCATAGCAGGCACTGCTGTGCTAAAGTTCTTATAGCCTACAAACCTTTTTTTGCATGTGTATATGTATGTGGGTGCATGCTTGAATGTATACATGTTTACATATATGTGGGTGCACATGCATGTGTAGTTGCGTGTGTACTGTGTGTATTTTTGTGTGGAGGACTGAGTCTTCCTTGGTCATTTTCCACAGCATTCATTGAGAGGGAGAGTGTTCCTCTCTCTCTCTTTATAATTCTTTATTATAAATAATTTATAATCAATAAATATAATTTTTTATTGATTTTTGGGAATTTCACAACATACATTTGAATCCTGCTCACCCCCCAGCCCCTCCATATCCACTCCTCACTTCTGCAGCATCCCTCCCAAAAGGACCACCCAAAAATTAATTAAAAACAAAACAAATCAAACAAGAAACCCCCACTTCACTCCTCAGACTTTCCAACAAATCTTCATTCATTCTAGAGGCCTTGGGAGCTGTGGTGTGTCGTGCAGGTTACCTTTTTGTCCATTCAAGCTCACTTGCAAATGTTCATTGCCATGAGTCATGGGTCTGGTTCAAGGCCTCTGGCACACTATCATCACTGGACTCTCACTGAAATTCCTGTCATACAGTCTGCTGTTGCCCCAAGTCGTGGAGATCCTGTGGCTGTCATCCCATAGGACCAGTCCCTCCCTTTGTGCACTCCAGCAGGTCATAGATGGGACAGATATTAGGGTGGGCCATCCCAAGCCCCAGGATGTGGGTCTGGGTGTCAGCTGAGCTGGTTGGTTTAGGCCACTGGGACCGCCCCTCTCAGTCGAGGAGAAGAGCCAGCTCTCCCAGGCCCATGCTTTCTGGACCAGCAAGGGAGAGTCTCTTAATTGAACCCATACTTTAAATTCTGTGGTAGTCTAGCTAGCCAGCTTGTTCTAAAGATCACTGTCTCTGCCTTTAAGCATGGGAATTACAGGCAGGCCATATGCCCTCCTGGCATTTAGATGGGTGCTAGGGACCTAAACTCTGCCTCTCATGCTTGTACAGAAAGGGATTTATCCAGAGCCAATAGTCCAACCCCATAAACTGTATTTTAACTGGCAGTTCTGCATACTAATGCAGAACCAGTGGAGGCCATGGTACAGATACCTGCCAGGTCATTGGTGATTCAGTGTTGATCAAGATTTGACTTCTCCAATCCTCAATGCGCTCATGCGTAAGTGGGAAATATCAACTTTGTATGGATAGTGTAATAATTAGAGACTCAGTGCTTGACCTTCAAGTGGTACAAGTGATCATATTTTATTTATTTTTGGCTAGGAAAGATTCTAAAAGTACCCCGTTATGAAGAAAACTGTGCTAATCTAGTATTAAAGTCAGATGATGTTATTGTGAAACCCATTAATTACAAATAAAAGTTAAGATAAATTCACATTATATTACCCTGATTTCATTATTGACCTGAAGATAACTATTTTAAGGATATGTAATAGAAGATTATATGACCATGAAATGGATTATTTTTAAAATTGGGAAGAAACCAGGCACAGTGGCATGTACCTGCTATCCAAACCACTTGGTAAATGGGCCGAAGACTTGAGTTCAGGAGTTTGAGACCATCCCAGCGAACATAGCAAGATCTTGTTCTCAAAGACTTAAAGAGAGACATTTGTGCCATTAGAGAAAGCTTCATGACTGGGGGGAAATAATTTCCTTCCAGCTCACTCTGAAAGCATGGCCTTTCTACGGTGTGCACGGCGGTGTGCACAGCTGACCCGCTCATTCCAGTCTGGGAGAAAATGGACCCTTCAGAGGATATATTTTAATTTACTGTTTTGATTTAACATGTTACCTGTTAAAATAGTAGTAGAAAAATAATGTTAAAATAATAGGAGAGAGAAGGATTGTAATTTCAAGTTCCTTTCTTCCAGTTATTTTGACACTAATGCATTGTTAAAGGGTAAAAGCTCCCTAAGAAACCCTTCTTTCTTGCTTTTGTGCCAAAAAGCAGGAAATAAAATAGATATGACTTGGACTTTTCTAGTTATTATATTTCCTGCTTTTGGAGAAAGAAATATTTAATAATTTGGGGAATTTTAAAGGTTTACTTGCTGTAAACATATCTTTATAGTAAAACAGAATGTACTTCTTAAAATCATTTATCATTCAAAAATTTTGTTTGCTTATTTTTTGTGTGTGCATGTGTGTGTATGCGCTTGTGTGTGCCTGTGTGTGCATGTGAGTATGTGTGTGAGCATGTGCTTGTGTGTGTGCATGTGTGAGTATGTGTGTGTGAGTGTGTGCATAAGTGTGCCTGTGTGTGCATGTGCATGTCCAGTTTTTGTGTACCTGTGCATGCACACTTGCCATGACACACATGTGGCAGAGAATGACTTTCAAAAGTTGGTTCTCTGTGGGTATGATGGTGACACCCACAGAAACAACTGACCTGAGCTAGTGAGAGCTCACTGACTTTGGACTGATAGCAGGGAAACCTGCATAGGACCAAACTATGCCCACTGAATGTGGGGGACAGTTGTGAGGCTTAGACAGTCGGTGGGGCCACTGGCAGTGGGACCAGGATTTATCCCTAGTGCCTGAACTGGCTTCCAGGAGCACACTCTCTTTGGGGGGAAACCTTGCTCAGCCTATATGTAGAGGGGAGGGCCTTGGTCTTGCCTTGAAGTGAAGTGTTGGACTTTGTTGACTCCCCATGAGAAGCCTTACCCTTTCTGAGGAGTGGGTGGGAGGTGGGGGTGGAGGGAAGGGTGAAAGGAGAGGAGGGGAGGGAGTGGGAATAGGGATAGTTATGTAAAATGAGAAAGACTGTATTAAAAATTCTTAATAAAAAAGTAAAAAAAAAGAGAGAAAGAAAAGCTATTTCTTTCCTCCCATCACGTGGTGCCTGAGTCACCGCACCAGCTGCTCATTTATTAGTTTTCTAACGAGTTTGTCTTTTCTCCTCGGGCAGTGAAATTTCCCTTTCTCTTCCATTTTGGTGATCCTCTTATGTCAGGTGCAGCATCCTTTGCAAATGACTAATATAGGCAGTACTTCACAATGGGGACCGTGGTGACTCTTTCTTAACAGGCGTGATGAATCTGTTGCTTTTGAAGCAATATGTCTCACTGGGGCACATGGTGGTGATTATGGAATGCTAAAGAAAAGGAGATAATATGTTTCTTTTGTTTTTGAGATAATATATTTCATCCTTATAAGTTAAAAACCACAGTGTTCTTTATGGAAATTCAATAGCAAAATGATAACCTGTCATTTTGTGTAACAGGTTTTTGAGTGCCTATTAAAGCAAATTGCTCAGGGCTTTCAGTGTTAGCTGGTCGGTATGGGAGGACATATTCAATCAAGTGGTGGTTTTCCTTGCTGGTCACATTGAGATGAGTTATGGGAAAGCAAGTGACAAGAAACACTTACTACTGAGATGTGGGAGAACAATTGAGGTAGTTAACAATACAGAGGGCCAGACTTTAGTGAGAAGAAAATCAGGGAAATGAATGGGCACCCATGAAGATCAATCTTGACTGCCAGCTCCAC
The DNA here is from genome assembly GCA_004026605.1 of Ondatra zibethicus. Taxonomy (NCBI): domain Eukaryota; kingdom Metazoa; phylum Chordata; class Mammalia; order Rodentia; family Cricetidae; genus Ondatra; species Ondatra zibethicus. The sequence continues at coordinate 31,922 of PVIU01020228.1, forward strand.
CGGAGTTCCAACCACCCGGGAGATACACTTACGAATGTGTCTTTGAGGCTGTTTCCACAGAAGGGCGTTTCCAGATGTTTAACTGAGGAGGGTAGACTAACTCTGAATGTGGGTAGCGCCACCTGTGGGCTTGGTCCCAGATTACATGAAAAGGGACAAAGGAGAACGTCAGCTGGATGCTGCTTTCTGATGGTGGACACAACGTGACCTGCGGCTTGACCTTCCTGTTGCTCTGCCTCCCTCACCATGACTACACTGTCAAACCAGCAGCCAAGATAAACTGTCTGTGAAGTGACTTTTTGTTGAGCATTTGGTTATAATATGAAAAGTCACCAATGCACCACCCAAGTCAAGAAACCAAGTTTACATAATTTGGATTTATATATGTTTATATATACAAAATTTACAGATATTCTGGATTTATACATACACACACACACACACACACACACACACACACACACACACACACACACACACATATATATATATGATCGTTTGTATTCCTGTCATCTATACTCCTTACCTCCTTGCTAAATTTTGTGCTATGTTACCTTACTCATAGTTTTATCCTGATGTTGTATTTTAATCAAATGTACTGTTTTATATTATGAAAACAGACTTAGGTATTTATTTGTGTTTTACTTCTTTGTATTTCTGAGATCTATCATTATTGATGTACACTGTTCAGGTCTTTCATTTTCATTGTTAGATGTTATGTCAATATGTGATACTTTCACTTTGCTATTTGTGCTTCTGTTGATGGTCATTTATGTTGGTTTTAGTTTCTTTGGTGTTAGTAATAGTGGTTATAATACGTTTGTGCATGATTTCCTGTGTGCATGTTCATGAGAGTCTCCAGGGAATTATCTAGCAATGGGAATACTGGGTCACACAAGAATACTTTTGAAAGACCCCAACCAATTTCTCATAACGAACTGGATGAGTTGGGTAATGGGAAACTACACTCCAGCAGATTCTTCCTCCCCCCCCCCCCGCCCCAACAGGGCAGGAAGGCTAGCAATGATCAGAACCGGTCACAGTCCTGGGCAGGAAGGCTAGCAATTATCAGAACTGGTCACATTCTTCTAAACAGATGAGTATCAGAACCAGTCATAGTGAATGATTACCAGACTGTAAACTGAGTCACGATGGAACAGTCAGGATGTCTCATATTCAAGGTTTTTCTGGGAATAGGCTGAACTATGTTAATTTCATTCTGGGTTGAATATCTAGACCAATCCCAATTGTACCCGTACCCCATATTATAATTTATGTAAAACTTGTGATTTTGTCTATAAAAAACTTGCTTGCACGGATACTCGAGGTGCTTAGCTATCCCGAAGCTGGGCACCCGCTTGTGCAACTGTGAAAATAAACCTTGTGCTTTTGCATCTGACGGCCTGGGGCTCCTCGGCGATAAGACCACTCTGTGGGTCTTTCACTTTCTCTCTATTGTCAGGTCCCAAAGAAACCTGGGACAAGTCTCACTAAGTACCTGTGGCTCCTCCCAGCACTCCTTTTTTTTTCTTTTCTTAAATTGATTTTTATTGAGCTCAACATTTTTCTCTGTTCCCCTCCCTGCCTCTCCCTTCCCCTTCAACCCTTCCCCAAGGTCCCCATGCTCCCAATTTACTCAGTAGATCTTGTCTTATTCTACTTCCCATGTAGATTAGATATATGTAAGTCTCTTTTAGGGTCTTCATTACAGTCTAGGTTCTCTCGGATCATGATTTGTAGGCTGGATTTTTTTTTTTTACTTTATGTTTAACAACCACTTATGAGTGAGTACATGTGATAATTGTCTTTCTGGATCTGGATCGAAATGATGTTTTCTAGCTCCATCCATTTTCCTGCAAAATTCAAGATGTTGTTATTTTTTTCTGCTGTGTAGTACTCCACTGTGTAAATGTACCACATTTTCCTTATCCATTTTTCGGTCAAGGGGCATTTAGGTTGTTTCCAGGTTCTGGCTATGACAAACAATGCTGATATGAACATAATTGAGCACAAGTCCTTGTGGCACGATAGAGCATCCTTTGGGTATATACCCAAAAGTGGTATTGCTGGGTCTTGAGGAAGGTTGTTTCCCAATTTTCTGAGAAACCACCACACTGATATCCAAAGGGGCTATACCAGCTTGGACTCCCACCAGCAATGCAGGATTATTCCCTTTACCCTACAACCTCTCCAGCATAAGTTGTCATCTGTGTTTTTGATCTTGGCCATTCTTACAGGTGTAAGATGGAATTTCTTACATTTCTTTGATGACTAAGGATGTCGAACATTTCCTTAAGTGTCTTTCAGCCATTTTAGATTCCTCTGTTGATAATTTTCTGTTTATGTCTGTACTCCATTTTTTATTGGATTATTTGTTCTTTTGATGACCAATTTCTTGAGTTCTTTGTATATTTTAGAGATCAGACCTCTGTCTGATGTGGGGTTGGTGAAGATCTTTTCCCATTCTGTAGGCTGTCATTTTGTCTTGTTGACCATGTCCATTGCTTTACAGAAGCTTTTCAGTTTCAGGAGGTC
>PVIU01020229.1:0-30744 GCA_004026605.1 Ondatra zibethicus
AGCTTGGGAGATGGCCACCATGGAATAAGATTTTTTTTTCTGGAAATATAGAATGGTATCATTATTTTGGTACTTGAGACCTCAGGGATGAAGGGAAGAGAGATACAGATGTTTACTGAATACAACAAACAGGTGGTGTTGTACAGAATATATAGAATGGGGTTGCTAGCCGGGTGGTGGTGGCTCACGCCTTTAATCCCAGCACTCAGGAGGCAGAGGCAGGTGGATCTCTGTGAGTTCAAGGCCAGCCTGGAGCTAGTTCCAGGACAGGTGCCAAAGCTACAGAGAAACCTTGTCTTGGAAAAAAAAAGAAAAAAAAAAAAGAATGGGGTTACTGCAGAGATCTGATCAAGGTTTAAGCAACAGAATTAGAAAACTGTATATTCTAAAGAGCCTTGCCTCAGCAAGAAAAGCTCTGTGATTCTGACAGCATCCAGATGAGTTTCTCATTAGCCAGAGATTGGTTCCAAAGACTCAAACCCCAAAGAGCACCAAATTACAGGGTGTTCACAACCCTCATACAAAATGGTTCTAGGCTGGGGCTTGAGGCTAACACAGAGAAGAGGTTTAAAATGTGGGAGGTATTAGGTTCAAGTCCTAACACCTCAATAAATAAATAATACACCAGGCATGGTGGAGCATACCTATAATCCTATCATTCTCAATGCTGAGGTGGGAGAGCCATTTTGAGAATGAGGACAACTTGGGCTAGAGTGAGATCCTGTCTCAAAACAAACAAAAAACAAAACCAACAAACCAGGCACAGTACTGTCTATAACTAATATACGTACTTCATACACTTTGAACCAGCTTTAAATGAGTTACAATGCCTAGTACAAGATCAATATTTTGTACATAGCTGCTGCACTGTGTCTTTAGACAATGATAAAGATAAAAGTTTGTACATGTTCAACACAGACTTTTTTTCACTTATTTTCAATCCGCAGTTGAGTTTTCAGATGTAGAAACTGAGAAGGCTGATTAGAGTGTAAGTATTCAACAGTCTTCACTACTTTCACAAATTAGTAAATTTTAGGGAAAAAAAAGGTAGTCCTGACCAGTAAAGTTCTCACTGGATTAATAACAATCCTCATGCCTCAACCTCTGGAGTAGGAAAATCAAATTCCACTGAAGTTAAATCACATGGCATAATTAGGATCCCAAGGAGCCTGTTGTTGGATTACTTATGGCTAAGTGTCACTTACGGCTGGGGAGGGACTGAGTTCAACCCTCAGCACTGTCAAAAAGTATAGTAAGTATGTCAAAATTTTAGCTAAGTCTCAGGCACAGCATCTGAAACCCTAGAATTCAGGAGGTGAAGCAAGGCAGATGAAAGCTACAGCAGACGGGGCTACATAATAAGACCCTGTTGCTACTAATTAAATGAAGCCTTCAAGGTGGGTATGCTGGTACACACCTGCTATCTTAGCACTGGAGAGGCTGAGATAAAAGGATCAGGAGCCAGCTTGGGCTGTGGAGTAAGGCCTCTCTAATTAATTAACCAATTAATTAAAACAAAACAGGCTTTCAAAATGGCTAGCCTACATATGGATTCACCAGTCCCTGGATCCAGTCTCCTTAACAGAGGCAGAAAGTGATGGGGGAGGGAGGGTTAATGGACTCAGACCACAAGATAAAACATGAGCCATCTCCAGGGCTTCCAACCTAGTCTCACCTAAAATGTGTTTAAAACCTGTAGTTGTGTTTTGCATGCTGAAGACCCAAATTGCAATTACTGCACCAAGCTGGAACTGATGAGAGCGCAGAGGGGTGGGGTTGAGGGTTGTCTTGTCATGAGTTGAGAAACTGCTAGACTTAATGACTGGCAAAAAGATTGCCTTGGGAGTCAGTCATATGGCACAACTGTAACCCCAGGTTCTCGGAGGCTGAGACAGGAGGTTCTCAAGTTCACTTCCTTGCGGACTCTAGACCAATCTGAACAATTTAGTGAAACCCTGTCTTCCTGTCTTAAACTAAAAAGCAGAGAGGAATAACGGATATAGTTCAAGAGAAGGTCTAATTTCAATTCCCGCTTTGAGGGGTAGGGGAACCCTAGCTAAGAAACACAAACATTTTCTAAGTTGTAAATAAGGCGAGAGAAATGGAGGCGGAACGAGAAAGCATGTCACAGCGTTTTCAAGTTCTTTCTTGAGTCTGCTCTGAGTATCCTATCCTTGGGACAAGGCTCTTAGCACCTGCAAACCTTAGTACGGTTTCTTGCCGGGGTCCCGAGTCCCCTCCAATGAAGATACAACGCCTTTGGAGGGCGATTGAATTCACTGGACGGATCTCCATGTAGTTCTGCACAAACTGCATTTCACAGAAACCTTCCGGAGCGAAGTTACTTTCTGAGCTCTTGGGGCTCCCCTCAGCTAAAGCGATCGATCGCAACGCTGCCTGGAGAAGCAGAAAACTCGGAAGGCATTTCACACCCAGCTCGGGACCATGCTGGGAAAGAAACGCGTGACACTCCAGTCCCAAACCGGGAACTCCAGCCTTGCATAAACACCACGCCCACCCGTTCTTTAACGACCCCCGCGGTCGTCCCGACTGTAATTATTTATCTCCCACATAAATCAGGGTTCTGTTGACAAATCCGCACGTTTCCACTGCACTGAAGGCTGCCCCCCAAGGCCGTCCTCTCCAGATTCTTTTAAAAGGCAAGATAACATCTGACACTTTCATAAACCTGCCTGTAGAGGATACCACCTAGGGGATCAATACCCGCAAGATCTCTGGCACCCGCTGGGAACACGTGGGGACAACTATCCCTCGGGCGGGCGCAGGGAATGGGCGCAGAAGTGGGAGCAGTTATTTTCCAGTCAGTAGATCCGAGGGAGAAAGATGCCAAATGCACTTTCCGAGCCAGCTGAACTCCGCGGGCACCTAATCATTGCCAGATGCGCGACTCGCGCAACGGGGACGTCCAGACTCCCGGGAAAACAGCCGGCCTGTGGCACTGCGACTGCTGGGACAGCAGAAGGGTCACCGGGAGAGTGGCGAGAGCCGCAAACCCACCGGAAGAATGACGATGCCTAGCTTTCCTCCGCATGTTTTTTCAATTACAAAGTTGGAAACTGAAATCCGTAAACAACGGCTTGGGACTTCCAAACAACTCTGCGGAGACCGAGGGTGAGGAGAGCGCCTCAGGGAGTCCCAACCCTAGCCTGAAGGGCTCTGGCTGTGCTGCACAGCGTCCCTGTGTCTGTGCGTGTCCTGGGCGCTCGGCTCCCTCCGCCTCTCACCCCCTGACTGCACCTCGGCCGACCTCCCACGAGCCCCGAAGCAGGCAGCCGCCCTACCTTTCATGGTGACCGAGGACACGCGCCGCCAGGAGAAGTCGCACCAGCGTCGTTCACTGCACGCCCATGGCAGCCGTACGCGCTCAAACCCTCGAGTCCACCTCCACACTCTGCCGCCCTGGGGCTGCCGCCCGCCTCTCACCCCGGTTGGGAGGCGCCTCTCCCCCTTGCGCCCCTCCCCCTGGCTGCCTTAGCGCCGCGCCCACCACGTCCCTCGGCAACCTCGCCCCGCCCTCAGCCGGGCTCCTGGCCCTCCAGGACTATCCCGCTGCCCTTGCGGATCCTCCTTCTTCCAACCAGACCTGCATCCTGGAGAAATAGAGTGTCAAGTTGGGAGCTTAGGCCCCAGCCCCTTGAATCTATCCTAGCACCCTGACCCTGAGAGTTAGCACTCTGGACTCCAAATCCCAGCAGGCCAGGTCCTGACCCCTCCCTGGGGAGGGGGGTTTCAGGACCACTCCCCAGGGTATTTAAATGAGCTCCCAAAAGAGGAACACAGTGGTCTCCTTTTCTTCCTCCCAGTGTGGTCGAGTTTGTGCAGCTTCCCGGTTCCCTCGGGCCACCCGAGAGTGCAGAACTCCCATTAAACCTGGATATTTCTTAATCTGGCTTGTTTTGATTTGGCTTGATTGGGAATTTTGCTTCGGCAGAGAGCTCGCATTAGAAAATATTCCTGACATCTTGGAGGTCCCACCGAGATAGGGCAGGCCTCCCCTAGTCTACAATTCGAGTTCTCTATGCCACGCTTAAACCGGCTTCTGGGCTACAGTGGCTTCTGGGCTTCTGGGCTGCGTCTTGGTGAGTTCCTTTTCTTGTCTATGCTATAGGGTTTTGGGGGGACCCATTCGTACTTATTTTTGTCGTTTTTCGGATTCCTGCTGAAGTGGTGAGCTCATGTCAGGGGTTCAATTCCCAGCGGCGGTCAGACTGGCAAGACTGGTCTTGGCTGAGGTGGAGATCTGTTTGTTTTGGGACACCAGGCATTTAATCTCCATGGCCCTATTTGGACCTAAGAGCCATTTTGGTGGACACGCTGGAGAGGACTTAGGTCATGTAGTTGGGCATAGACTTTAAAATGGGCACTTACAGTTCAAAACCAGATCTGCTGTTGCCCTTGTAATGCCTCTTACAAAAATCTTTAAATTGAGGCTGTCAGATACAATCTGTCCCAAACAACTTACCACCCTCCCGGACCTAAAAAAAAAAAATTTTTTTTTTGTCGCCATGAGGACAAATAGACAGAGCTTACATATTTCCAAGGTTTTTGGGCTCTGCACTCTCGCTCCCCCCTCTTAACAGCCAGTGTCTCACAGCACCATGCTGCCAGAGGCACTGGCCCCTCCCCCACTCCCTCAAGCCCACACTTCCCAACCCCCTCCTGTGGAGCAACATTCTTTCCCCTCCCTTCCCAATCTGGAGGTTCATGGTCAACTTCCACCTTCCCCTCCCACTCCTCACTGCTCCACTCCTGGACTCCCTCTGTGCACTGGGCCAGCCCCTCCCACACTCCCTTTTCTCTTCCAAATCGCTCTCAGATAGAAAAGCGGCGAGGTTCCTTTTCTACTACTCCTTCTGCTTACCCATTTTGTCTCTTAGTCAGTACCAGATAGTAGGAAAGAGTTAAGAAAGGTTGAGGATGGTCCCCAAACTCCTATACGGGAACTGGTGAAAATGGCCTTTAAAGATTTTAATGCCCGAGAGAAATCAGCTGAGTCTTCCCGACAGACAAAGCTGCAACAATCTACAGGCCCAGGCCTTAGCAGCTGCCCTAAGGTCACAGGAATGGGGACAAGGGAAACCAGTCACAAGGCTCCATTCTGGTGGAGCCAAGCCTAAGTCAGCCTCACAGGCAAACTGTTTCAAGTGTGGCCTAAATGGTCACATGGTACGATATTGCACTACACCTGCTCCGAGGTTGTGCTCTATCTGCCAGCAACCTGGACACTGGAAATCACAATGCCCTGTGTGTGCTTGTCCTCTATGCCAAGCCACGGAGGTCTGGCCTCATCACCATCAGCAAGTGAAACTGTGCCAGCCTTGCAGAGGACTGACGCTGCCCAGACTTGGCATATCCTGTAACCCTACCCAAGCCTAGGGTAAAGCTGCAGGTAGCACCTAAGTCCATTACTTTATTCTCACTCGGGTCTTAAGTTCCCCTCACCAATTTCAGCTATAGGGGTAGATGGGACCCGTTCCTCCCCACTTAAAACTTTGCCACTGCCCTGCATTCTCTCATTCTTTCTTAGCGACACTGGTTTGCCCAGCACCTTTACTGGGTGGAGATGTCCTTAGCCGCTTCCCCAAAGCTTTGTTCAGCCTCTTGGAGCCCCTTTTAACCCCACCCATCTATGAGAGTCTATTTTACAGGTTCACTCCTCCTGAGTGACGTGTGCCCAGGCCAACCCACAAGGGGCTCTCCACATACATCAGTCTCTACACCAGCTTCGTGGACACCAACTGGACAAAGATTGGCAGGCTGATTACACCCATATGCCTACTCATAAAAAACTCCATCATCTCTTAACACTTGTGGACACTTTTATAGGATGGATAGAAGTGTTTCCGGTCTCCAGGGAAACAGCAGATGTGGTGGCTCAGGGTCATGGAGCTCGTGTCAGAGGCTCTCAACATCTCCTTGGACGATGGGACTCATCAAACAACTAATCTCCATTAAACTCAGAAACAGATACCTGCCGTTTCCAGGATGACAGTACATGGGATGCCTTTGCAGCCACACCTCTCACTAAACGTGGACAGCTAGCTCTCCCCTTCCCCACATTGCCCCGTGCCTGCAGGAAGTAGCCAGATTTGAGTCTATGCCCTTTTTTTCAAAAAAGAGAGCCTAAATGTTTGTCATAATTACTACCCCAATTTTCTGTCACCCCATATCCAAAGAGCCTGGAATGTCAAGTTGGAAGCTTAGGCCCCAGCCCCTTGAATCTATACTAGCGCCCTAACCCTAAGAGTTAGCACTCTGGACTCCAAATCCCAGCAGGCCAGGTCCTGACCGCGCCCCCTCCCCAAGGTATTTAAATGAGCTCCCAAAAGAGGAACGGGTGGTCTCCTTTTCTTCCTCCCGGTGGTTGCATTTGCTTGGCTTCCCAGTTTCCCCTTGGGGCCACCCGAGAGTGCAGAACTCCCATGAAACCTGGATATTTCTTAATTTGGCTTGTTTAGATTTGGGAATTTGTGTCAGCAGAGAGCTCATATTAGGAAATATTCCTAACACAGAGAGCATCCCCTTTCCCGGGAGGCCTGTGCTTCTCCCTCAGCATGTATGGAAGGCGCTACTTGCTAGACTTGTTACTGGAATGTAGACCATTTGTTGGGCAGAAAGTTGGGGAGCAGTGAGGCCACGGGTGTGGTGGGGAAAGGCTGTCCTTTTGTCAAGTGGCTCTGGGGGCATGGAGGTCAGGAGGTTCAAGTTTGCAAGTGCCTGTGTACAATGGTGTTGGCTGCAAAATCCTGCGGCATGGTTTCACTAATAGCCCCAGACACTGTCCCTAATGAACTCGGGACTAGATTACAACTTTAAAACCTTAGGATCTTCCAGAGGGTTTTTGTTCATTTAATTTTTCTTTTAAGAATCAACAAAAACAAAAAAAACTTCTTTTTTCCTGGAAAAGCTACATGACCCCACGCCCAACTATCAGGTTGACTCCTGTTTCAGCATCACAAAAAGAGACCTAAATGTGAGACTTCCTAAATTCCCTTAACAGTCATCAATAATGTGGAAGCTCCTAATGTGTGTGTTGGGGGAGGGGCAGAGGAACTATCCTCAGCCATTCAAATGACACACTGTTATTGTTATCCATTAGCTTACTAGAAAGCAATAAAATACTGGCTGGGCAGGGACTGAAGCTATTTAGACTGCTTAGACCTGGTAGCCCCTCCAAAAATGGAGGCCCCACCCCTGTTACCGGCTAAGTCTTGACCCCTCCCTGGAGGAGGGTCAAGATTAACCACCAAAATCTTGACCACGCCCTCAGTCTATTTAAACTGCTTCCCTGGAAAGTGTCCTCCTGGTCTCTTTTCCTTCCTCCTGGTGGTTGTGTTAGTGGCCTCCCGGTTCCCCCTTGGTGCCACCCGAAGGTGCAGGAATCCCATTAAACCTGGATATTTTTTAATTTGGCTTGTTGTGATTTGGCTTGATTGGGATTTCTGCATCGGCAGAGAACTCGCATTAGGAAAAATTCCTAACAATTAGTTCATTATAAGCAGGGGAGGCCTTACTCTAGTAAAAGGTGGTACCCAGAAATTAAATAATGTGCAAAAACATCTCATACTTACTCTTCATTCTAAAGTCTTTCTTTAACATAAGGGAGAAACTTGTACATTTCTAAAGAAGAAAAAGAAACACACATACGCTTCGAAGGCTACTCTTATAGCCTCTCAATATCTCACCTGCCTTGTCTACTTGCAGGACAAGTGAAAGTCTAGGAGGGAGCCATGGACTTGGGTTGTCAGGCAGTGGTTCTCAAACTTCCCTAAGATACAACTGAAATGGATTAAATAAAAAATGCGGCAGGATCCCCAGCGGCAGGCAGCAGGCCATGTGGTGGCAGGCAGTGGGCAGGGGGTTCCAAGAGCAGCCAGTCCCGGGCAGGGATGGCTTCAGGTCCCTAAGCAGTGGCAGGAAGACATGCGGCAACAGGCAAGAGACAGAGTCATGGATAGGCATGCCATGCTGAGTGAGGTTGGATATTTAGTAGGTTATGGAGGGGGAAGGAAAAAGAAGAGAGGAAGAGAGAGATGGGGGAGAGACAGAAAAAGAAAGAAAGACTCAGGCTGCAGGCAGGAAGGAAGATCTGCCTGCCTCAGTGGACAGGGGAGGGAGTGGGCATGGCTTGTCTCTTAAAGAGAACAGATCATTACAATGACCCTTTAAGACAGTTCCACCCACCAACCATAAAATTATTTTCGTTGCTACTTAACTGTAATTTTGTTCCTGTTTTGAATTGTAAGTATCTGTTTTCCAATGCTCGTAGCCAATTCCTGTGAAAGGGTCATTGGACCACCCAAAGCATCTCAACCCACAGGATGAGAACTGCTGGTCTCGCATTTACTGACTAGTGTTGTACTGAGAAAGCCCATCAACTTCTTTGTGCAATTGATTTCCAGAAGTAAAATGAAAAGTTTCTTGGCTCTGGTTTCAATTATTTATTTTCAATTAACAAGTTGTTTTTAAATTTCAAATTATGACTGTTAGGAAAAAATAATAAGAGGGCAGCTCCGCCAGCACAAAGAAATCCAATTAGGTCAGATCAACCAAATTAAAATGCCCATCATTTTATTAGGTAAGGTGCTCTCAGGTGGCCGAGTGGGAGATAGGAAAGTGGGCAGCACATGCAAACCCGAAACTACATGTTTCTCCTCTGGGAGCCCACTTAAATACTCTGTGAGTATGGTCCTAACCCCTCCCTGGGCATGCTGGTATTTGGAGTCCAGAGCAATATACTCCCAGGCCAGGGGGCTGGGATGGATGCCAGGGGCTGGGGTTAAGCTCCAGACTTAACAATGACCATAATACCAAAAAGCATCAATAACACAAGAGAAAAAAAATCAGTAAATTATACTTAAAGTTAACTTGTGTGCCCCAAAGGACTATCAATCAGAGCTGATGTATCTCAGTCAGTAGAGTGCTTGCTCAGTGAAGTGCCAGCACTCACAGAGATGGAGGCAGAAGGATCAGAACTTCATGGTCATTTCAGCTACCCAGTTCAAGGTTGCCTGAGCATTGTCTCAAAAAAAGAGAAGTATATACAAATCTTGAGGGATTAATATTCAGAATATATGAAGAACTCTTGTCTTGTCAAAGTTGGAGAGATGGCTCAGTGATTAAGAGCAAGCAAGGAATATAGATGCTCTGGTTTTGGCCATGTACCCACATTCCAGTGTACATACCCACATAGAGAAACATGCGTACACATAATTAAAAAGAAACTAAATCTTTAAAGAAGACAAAACCTCCACCAACAAAGAATTCTCAACAGTCCAGAGACACAGATCTGCAATCTGAATTACACTGGAGCCCAAGGCTAAGGCAGGAGAATTATGAGCTCAAATCGAACTTGAGCTATATAGTGAGGACCTGTCTCAAAAGAAAAGCTAAAAACAAGCAAACAAACAAACAAATACATGAGGCCAAATATAGTGGTAAACACCTTCAATCCCAGCAAACTGAGGGAAGAGGATTGCCATGAGTTCAAAACCAGCCTGAACAAGACCTGCCCTCACATCAGGCAGCTTACAATGAGAGACTGGGGGTGTAAAGCTACTCAGTTTATACTTGGTGAGCACTGGGTTCAACCATTCATACTAGAAAAAGAACCAAAGAAGGTATGTAAATTGAGAGACTAAGAATATGGCACAGGCTGCTGGAAGGTTCCCCAGAAGGGAATGTGGGCACCTCCAGCCCCTGCTGCAGGGGACTCTTTGTTCCACAGAACCCTGCCCTCCCCCAGCAAGTTCGCCCTTTCCTCTGTGGGGTCCTTGGCCCACCAGGATTCCCTGTTACTGTGCTGAGATCAGCGATACAGAGGGGTCCTTAGCCCAGGAACATATCCTGCTCCTGCACTGAGGAAATCCAGCCAGATGGCACTCCTTTCCATCTTCGGGGTCCTTAGATCCACCAGAACAACCAGCTCCAGTACCCTGAGGCCCTAAGAGAGGACAGACCAAGAAAATTCTCCAAGTACACTGTCACTCACAGCAAAGATTGGATCAAGATGCCAAGACTTTCCTGGCTGTATTTGAAGGAAGAGATGGGCAGGCACCAATGCAAGAATTCCTCCAACAATATGAAAAGCATCATGACAACAACAGAATCCAGTGAGCACGCAACAAGAAGACTTGAACACCCTATTCCAGAAGAAGTAGAAGAAAACTCTTTAAACGTTGCTTAATGAAAATGATGGAGACCTTTAAAGAGGAAATGAAAAACTCCCTTAAAGAAATGGAGAAGACAAACAAAATATTGGAAGAAATTAATAAATCCCTCAAAAAAACCCCAAGAAAACCAAGGGGAAAAAAACCAATCAAACAGGTAAAGGAAACAGTTCAAGACTTGGAGACCGAAATAGAGATAATAAAGAAAACACAAACAGAAGGAATTCGGTATATGGAAAATCAGGGTAAATGAACGGGAACTACAGAGACAAGTATAACCAACAGAATACAAGAGATAGAAGAAAGAATCTCAGAGGCTGAAGATACTATGGAGGAAATAAACTCATTGATTAAAGAAAACAACAAATCCAACAAATTCTTAACACAAAACATCTAGGAAATCTGGGACACCATGAAAAGACCAAACCTAAGAATAATAAGGGTAGGAGAAAGAGAAGAATTACAGCTCAAAGGCCCACAAAATATATTCAACAAAATTATAGAAGAAAACTTTCCCAACCCAGAGAAGGATATTCCTATGAAGGTACAAGAAGCATACAGAACACCAAATAGACTGGATTAAAAAAAAATCCCCTTGTCATACACAAAACACAAAACATACAGAATAAAGAAAGAATATTAAGAGCTTCAAAGGAAAAAGGGCAAGTAACATATAAAGGTAAACCTATCAGAATTACACCTGACTTCTCATTAAACCATGAAAGCCAGAAGATCTTGGATAGATGTGCTGCAGACACTAAGAGACCATGGATGCAAGCCCAGACGACTATACCCAGAAAAGCTTGCATTCACCATCGATGGAGAAAACAAAATATTCCAGGACCAAAACAGATTTAAACAATACATAGCCATAAACCCAGCCTTACAGAAAGTAGTAGAAGGAAAACCACAAACCAAGGAAGCCAACAACACCCAGAGTAGCACAGACATCTGACAACCCTCTACCAGCATAACTCAACCCTCTACCAGCATAACTCAAAGAAGGGAAACACACAAACACTACAACCAAAAAAAAATAACTGGAGTTAACAACTACTGGTCAATAATATCACTTAATATCAATGGAATCAATTCACCTATAAAAAGGCACAGGTTAAGAGAGTGGATACAAAAACAGGATCCAACATTCTGCTGTTTACAAGAAACACCCCTCAAACACAAAGACAGACATTATCTCAGAATAAAGGGTTGGGAAAAGGTTTTTTAATCAAATGGCCCTAAGAAACAAGCAGGTGTGGCTATACTAATATCTAACAAAATTGACTTCAAACTAAAATTAATCAGAAGAGATGGAGAGGGACACTTTATACTCATAACAGGAATAATCCATCAGGATGAAGTCTCAATCCTGAATATATATGCCCCTAATATAAAAGCACCCACATATGTAAAAGAAACATTACTAGAACTCAATGTACACATCAAACCCCATACACTAATAGTAGGAGATTTCAACACTCCTCTCTCACCAATGGACAGGTCAACCAGACAGAAACTTAACAGAGAAATAAGAGAACTAACAGATGTAATGAATCAAATGGACTTAACAGACATCTAGAGAACATTCCACCCAAACAGAAAAAAATATACCTTCTTCGCAGCATCTCATGGAACCTTCTCGAAAATTGATCACATACTCGGTAAAAAAACCAACATCCAAAGATACAAAAAAATTGAAGTAACCACCTGTGTCTTATCAGATCACCATGGAGTAAAGTTAGAATTTAACTACAATTCCACCCTCAAAAAGCCTACAAACTAATGGAAATGGAACAGTCGACTACTGAACCACTCCTGGGTCAAGGAAGAAAGAAAGAAAGAAATTAAAGTCTTCTTTGAATACAACAAAAATAAAGACACAACACACCCCAGCCTATGGGATACTATGAAAGCAGTGCTAAGAGGAAAGTTCATAGCACTCAGTGCCCACATAAAGAAAACGGAGAAAGCACACATTAGTGACTTAACAGCACACCTAAAAGCTCTGGAAAAAAAAGAAGCAGACTCACCCAGGAGAAGTAGAAGACTGGAAATAATCAAACTGAGGGCTGAAATCAACAAAAGAGAGACACGGAAAACAATCCAAAGAATCAATGAAACAAAGAGCTGGTTCCTTGAGAAAAATCAACAAGATCAACAAATCCTTATTCAAACTAATCAAAAGGTGGAGAGAGAACACTCAAATCAACAAGATTAGAAATGAAAAGGGCAACATAACAACAGGCACTGAGGAAATTCAGAGAATCATTAGGTCTTACTACAAAAACCTGTGTGCCACAAAATTGGAAAATGTAAAAGAAATGGACAGTTTTTTAGATAAATACCATGTACTGAAATTAAATCAAGACCAGGTAAACAATTTAAATAGACCTATAAGTCGCGAGGAGATAGAAGCTGTCATCAAAAACCTCCCAACCAAAAAAAGCCCAGGACCAGATGGTTTTAATGCAGAATTTTACCAGAACTTCCAAGAAGAGCTAATACCTATACTCTTTAAGGTGTTTCACATAATAGAAACAGAAGGGTCATTGCCAAACTCTTTTTATGAAGCTACAGTTACCCTGATACCAAAACCACAAAAAGACTCAACCAAGAAAGAGAGTTACAGACCAATCTCACTCATGAACATCAATGCAAAAATTCTTGATAAAATATTGGCAAACCGAATGCAAGAACACATCAAAAAAAATCATCCATTATGATCAAGTAGGCTTCATCCCAGAGATGCAGAGCTCATTCAACATATGAAAATCTATCAGTGTAATCCATCATATAAATAAACTGAAAGAAAAAAACCATATGATCATTTCATTAGAGGCTGAAAAGCATTTGACAAAATTCAACACCCCTTTATGATAAAGGTCTTGGAGAGATTAGGGATACAAGGTTCATTTCTAAATATAATAAAAGCAATATAGAGTAAGCCGACAGCTACCATCAAATTAAATGGAGAGAAACTCAAAGTGATTCCACTAAAATCTGGAACAAGACAAGGCCGTCCACTCTCTCCATACCTCTTTAATATATTGCTTGAAGTTCTGGGAATAGCTATAAGACAAAATAAGGAGATCATGGGGATTCGAATTAGAAAGGAAGAAGTTGAACTTTCGTTATTTGCAGATGATATGATAGTGTACATAAATGACCCCAAAAACTCTACTAAAGAACTTCTACAGCTGATAAATACCTTCAGTGATGTGGCAGGATACAAGATCAAATCAAAAAAATCAGTAGCCCTCCTATACACAAAGGATAAAGAAACAGAGAGGGAAATCAGAGAAACATCACCCTTCACAATAGCCACAAATAGCATAAAGTATCTTGGTGTAACACTAACCGAGGAAGTGAAAGATCTATTTGACAAGAACTTTAAGACCTTGAAGAAAGAAATTGAAGAGAATACCAGAAAATGGAAGGATCTCCCATGCTCCTGGATTGGTAGGATCAATATAGTCAAAATGGCAATTCTACTAAAGGCAATCTATAGATTCAATGCAATCCCCATCAAAACCCCAACAAAATTCTTCATAGACCTTGAGAGAACAATAACTAACTCTATATGGATAAACAAAAAGCCCAGGGAGCCAAAACTTCAGGAGGCATTACCATCCCTGACTACAAACTCTATTACAGAGCTACAATAACAGCTTGGTATTGGCATAAAAACAGAGATGTTGACGAATGGAATCGAATCAAAGACCCAGATATTAATCCACAAACCTATGAACACCTCATATTTGACAAAGAAGCTAAAATTATATAATGGAAGAAAGAAAGCATCTTTAACAAATGGTGTTGGCATAACTGGATGTCAACCTGTAGGAGAATGAAAATAGATCCTTATCTATCACCATGCACAAAACTCAAATCCAAATGGATTAAAGACCTCAATATTAATCCGACCACACTGAACCTGATAGAAGAGAAAGTGGGAAGTAGCCTGCAATACATGGGCACAGGAGACCACTTTCTGTGTAAAACCCCAGTGGCATAGACAATAAGAGCAATAATGAATAAATGGGACCTCCTGAAACTGAGAAGCTTCTGTAAAGCAAAGGACACTGTCATTAAGACAAAAAGGAATCCTACTGAATGGGAGAAGATCTTCACTAACCCCACATCAGACAAAGGTCTGATCTCCAAAATATACAAAGAACTCAAGAAACTAGACATTAAAATTCTAAATTACCCAATTAAAAAATGGGGTAATGATCTGAACCGAGAATTCTCAACAGAAGCAGTTCGAATGGCCAAAAGATACTTAAGGTCATGTTCAACTTCCTTAGCGATCAGGGAAATGCAAATCAAAACAACTTTGAGATACCATCTTACACCTGTCAGAATGGCTAAAATCAAAAACACCAATGATAGCCTATGCTGGAGAGGATGGGGAATAAGGGGAACACTCATCCATTGCTGGTGGGAATGCAAACTTGTGCAACCACTTTGGAAATCAGTGTGGCGATTTCTCAGGAAATTGGGAATCAACCTTCCTCAGGATCTAGCAATACCATTCTTGAGAATATTCCCAGGAGATGCCCAATCATAATACAAAAGCATTTGTGCAACTATGTTCATAGCAGCATTATTTGTAGTAGCCAGAACCTGGAACAACCCAGGTGCCCCTCAATGGAAGAATGGATAAAGAAATAATGTGGAATATATACACATTAGAGTACTACTCAGCAGTAAAAAACAATGACATCTTGAATTTTGCATTCAAATGGATGGAAATAGAAAACACTATTCTTAGTGAGATAACCCAAACCCAAAAAGATGATTATGGTATGTACTCACTCATTAGTGGACCCTAGCCATAAACAAATGACCTTAAGCTTATAGCTCACAAACCTAGAGAAGCCAAATAACAAGGTGAACCGAAAGAAAAACATGTATAGATCCTCCTGGAAATTGGAAGCAAACAAGATCACTGGGCAAAAGTTGGAAGCAAGAGAGTGGGGATGGGGTGGAGCTAGGGATTTGAGTGGGGGTGAGTGAAGGGGAGAGTGGTCCGGGAGAATTGTCTGCATTCTGTCAATCATGATTTAAATAAATGCTGATTGGCCATTAGCCAGCATGTATAGGTGGGAAAACCAGACAGGAAGTAGAGGTGGAGCAAGGAGAATATGAGAATTCTGGGAAGCAGGAAGCTCTCTCTTGGCACTCCTTCTAGACCACCGAAGAAGCAGGATGTGATCTGCCCTGATGAAAAAGGTACTGAGCCATGTGGCTAACATAGATAGGGATAATGGGCTATATACGTTAGAAGAGCTAATACGAAGCCTGAGCAAATGGGCCAATCCGTTTTATAACCTAATGTAGACTCTGCGTGAATTTCTTTGGGACCTGCTGGCTGTGGGATCTGGTGGGAGGCCAGAAACCAGCCTGGCCCTCATACTACAGAATGGCGCCCACGTGGATAACTGCATTCACAGAAAGCCTGAGAAAGCTTGGGAAAGAATAGAGTAAAGCATGTTTTCTTGGTAGCAGTAATTTCTTGGGTCTGCTCTGCTTGCTAGAGGCAAGCAAGCACTCTCATCTAAGAGAGGCTTCCTGACTCAGCTTTAGCTGCAAAACCCTGCAGCTCTTTAAGAGGTCCTGCCACAAAACACTTAAATAGTGTTGATGAAAAGCCAACCGCATGCTTTTCAGTTTTCAGCCGTAGCAGGAAAAAAGCTGCGCTGTTATAAATGCCAGCTTTCTGAGCCATCCTGCCAGGGCAAACTCTGAGTCTTTCAGGCAGGCAGTTCTGCCAGGGAACATTTGAATGTGGTCTGTGAGCAGAGTACTGCAGCTTGCTTGCTGGCAGGGACCTTGAAACGCCATAGAGTTGTGGCGATAAATGTGCCTCAGCCGGTACGTCAACCATGAGGCTGGAATTGCAGAAAGCTAAGGAATGGGCAGGATCTAGCCGTCAAAGCCACGGCTTTTACCCTACCCATATAGCTTGGTAAATTAAAGACTCGTGTAGTCAGAAAAAGAGAGATATACAGTAAAGATAGATTCAAAGACGAAAAAAACCTCTAAATGGTTTACAGTGTGTTAAAAATATATGCAGGCTAAAGGTTAAAATTCTTAAAGTAAAAAAGAAAGAAAGAGAGTAGTTGGGTGTGGTGGTACACACCTTTAATCCCAACACTTGGAAACAGAGGTATATTGACCTCTGTGAATTCAAGGTGTGGTGGCAGAGGTAGATTGAACTCTGTGACTTCAAGGTGTGGTAGCACACACCTTTAATCCCAACACTGGGGAGGCAGAGACAGTCAGATCTCTGTGAGTTCAAGGACAGCCTGGTCTACAGAGGGAGTTCCAGAACAAAGATACACAGAGAACCTGTCTCAAAAAGCCAAAAGTTAAAAGTAAAAATAAAAGAAATAGAGGTTAAAATAAAGCCACGTAAAGATGAAAAACACACAGAGAATCTTGATACTGTATGTTATTATGCTCTCTTTGAATTGTTTGAATGCTGAGGAAGGACCAACAGCTACTCAAAGATATTTGCTTATAAATGCTGCTGAATTAATCCAAGATAAGTATTTTGAAAATACCTTGACTTCAAAATTGAAGTCAAAAGGTATATTACTTTGGAGAAGAGATTTTGCTTTTGTTCCCACAGGAAATTAGAGGCTGTGGATTCATACCGAGTTAAGAAAACTCAGATTTGATCAAGGAAGACCACCTGAGAAATCTTTGGTAGGAACAGATGGCCAGGATGTCTGAGTTCTACATCTAGAACAGATTCAAGACTGCTGCCTGAGATGAACAAGCCTCACAGGATACTCCAGTCAGAACTGGTATGAAAAAAAAGCACTTGACACTAAACTGAAATTCAAGTTAAATTCCTCAAATCCACAGAAAGGTTGAAGGAGACAGCTGACTCCTGCAAGCAGTGTTCTGACCTCTACATATGCACCATGCATATGTGTACACATGGCATGTGCAGCCTGCATACACATCATGAATGCACACAATAATAATACATTTTTAAAGGTAGGACAGTTCTCTGAGCATTTTCACTCATGTGGCCACTGTTCCTTTGTGATGTATTCTGACCTTTTCTACTGATTTCCTTTAAAGTTTCCTTACTACTAATGTAAGACAGAACCATAGATGACTGACTGGATAAACAAAATTTAGTGTGTACATATACTGGGATATTATTAACTCTTTAAAAGAAAAAATTCTGGTACATGCTATGCCATGGATGAGCTTTGATGCCAGTATGGTAAATCATCAAAGCGGGATGCAAAATGACAAGCAGAATTTCATTTATATAAGTCATTTAGATTAATCCAATCCATGATGACTAAATGGAGTTGCCCAGAGCTAGGAGCAGGGAAACTGTTTAATAAAAACAGAGCCTCTATTTGATAGCGTGAAGAATTATGATGATATATGGTAGAAATTGTGAATTACTTGATACCACTGAACTGCATGCTTCAAAAGTTAAGATGGTCAATTTTGCCATATGTGGTAGCTCAGGCCTATAATCCTCTGAGGACATCACTATGGATTTGAGGACAATATGGGCTACATATCCAGGCCCTGTCTCAAAAACAAAACACAACAAAAAGTAAATTCATGCTGTATATATTCAAACACATACATTCTAAACCCAGGATATGTGACTCATGCTTGTAATCCCAGTATTCTGGAGATAAAGGCAAGAGACAAGAAGTCTGCTAGCTTGAGAATAACCTAGGTTATTTGATGAATTTAAGCCCAGCTTGGGCTGCAGAGTGATAATTATGTCTCAAAAAACAAAACAAAATTTTAAGAGAAGAATTTCAAAGTCAAAACCAATTAAGCAGTGATAGTGATGAGCAAACAGGTTCAGCAACTGTTTTAAGGAAGACTTTCTTAGATGAGTTTCTCCCCAGCCTCATGGATTTGACATGCAATGAGCTTGACCCAAAGTAGGGTCCAACGTCTTCCTGGACTGAGACGTCTCTGACCCCCACTCAGCTGGGTTCAAGAACTAAGATTGTGGTCAAACACAGAACATAAATTAACATAAAAATTTCTCTTGTCAAACACTGGGGGCAGGGGGAAGCTGAGCATTGAGTTGGACCTCAGGGAGAGAATGAAAAGCAGTAAAGAGAATGGTGTGATTGGAAAGGACTGGAGCATAGAACTAAAGACGGTTTGAAGCCCTTAGAGGAAGCGGGCTGCAGGGTCTCCAGGAGGCTCACAAGCTTCCCCTCCTCCAGAGGCAGCAGCTAACCCCTGCAATCATGCTGCATTCCTAAAACCTGAAGGATGCATCTTCTTACTCTACTTGGTACTGACATCTACTATTTACAGCTAAAAAAGCCCACTTACCCACCTTGATTCCTCCATTTTACTCAAGCTTTACATCCCAACTGGACTCTGCTTCTACCTTTAAAGTATTTCTCAAGTTGCTGGGTGTGGTGGTTCACACATATAATCAATCCCAACAGAAGACTAGAGTTCAAGGCAACCTGGGCTTCAAGAGTGAGTATGAGAATAGCCTGTATGTAGTAGTTACATAGCAAGAGCCTGTCTACAAATACATCCTCATCTTAAACTTCACTTCTTCCCTTCTCAGCCTTTCTTCCACTCAAACAGACCACTACAGCACATGTGGATTATAGTACAAATGGTCTCCCCATGCCCACCCATACACTCCTTTTTGGCCAAGGGCTTCACAAAGGGCAGATAAGAAACCAGAAAACTGCATCTCCTCAGCTTACTGTGTAGCCAAGTCTGTACAGTCTGAGGAAGAAGGGCCCACCGATGGGACATCTAGAGTACAGAAAATGAGAGCCCAGACCCGGAAAACAGAGTATAAAGTAAAGGAGAGAGCACCTTCAGGAATCACTACAATCACTCCAACTATGTCAGTTTGTGCTTCCCTTTCAACTGGTAGTCAGTGGTACAACTACTGTTATGGTTCTCATCCCCTTTCATTCACCACTCATTTTCATTCTCTCCTTAGGTAGAACTTTCCCCCTCTATTTCAGCTAGGCCACTTAGCCTCCCCATACACTTCCATATATGGCTCTTTGAGCCTAGCATTCCATCTCCCAGAACAGCCTCCTTTCTCCATTGTGTTAGTGTAATGATCTGTTCTGTCTCTTTAAGAGACAAGTCACACCCACTCCCTCCCCCTGTCCGCTAAGGCAGGCAGATCTTCCTGGCAGCAGCCTGAGTCTCTTCCTTTTCTGTCTCCCTCTCAAAGAGGCAGCTACTGCCTTCTCCACTTCTCCCCTCCCCCATCTCTTTCTCTCTCTCTCTCTCTGCCTTTCTTTCTGCTCTTCTTCTCCCCCTTCCCTTCCATACTTACATAACCCACTAAATAAATATCCAACTTCACTCTGCATGGCGTGCCTATCCATGTCTCTGTCTCTCGCCCGACTCATGTCTACCTGCCCAGGACCAGCCACCTTCAGAGACCTGCAGCATGGTCTCATGTGCCATGCCTACCTGGGACTGGCTGCTTTGGGGCCCACTGCCTACTGACTGCTTCAGCTTGGGAACCTGCAGTGTGGCCTCATGGCCCGCTGCCTGCTGCGGCCATTCAGGATCTGCAACATTTTATTTAAAAATACCATTACATTGGTGCCAAGACTTGGAGGGCTCTCCTGCACTGAGCTCCTCTCCCAGGGTCAGGATCGGGAACCAGGTATTTTTTCCACAACAACCACGTGTTCCATATGCCCAACTGCAATTTCTACAGCATGATTTCTACGCATACCACCGGCTTCAGTTGGTAAGTGTCCCCCATTCTGGTCAGCTTAACCATTTTTCCGAATCTGAGTAATTGACCGGTGAGCTCCTGGTGTTCTTCTGTTGTTCCTAGAAATGGGGGGACTGCCTCCAACCATAGTCTTTAAGGCTATGGTTGAGCCCTTCATTGACATTCATCTCTGGATTGCTTCCCTTAGCTAAAATCATGACCAGACTGACTCCCATGTTAGCACTGCACACTCTGTGTGGTGCATTTGACTGGGGGTCAAAACAACATCCATCCATGCCAGGTAGAGATGGCACACACCTTTAATCTCAGCACTTGGGAGGCAGATGCAGACGGATCTCTGTGAGTTTGAGGCCATCCTAGTCTACAAAAGCTAGTTCCAGGACAGTCTCCAAAGCTACAGAGAAACTCTGTCTCCAAAAACCAAAAAAAATCCATCCGCAATTTGCTTCAACTGCCAAGTGCTGACCACTGGGCAAACTGCCTTTCATATAAACTAAAGATCTCCAGACAGACAGTGGGCAGGATAGCTGGAATTGACAGCCTAGCCACTCAAGTCAAGGTAGGCTTGTCTTCCTACAGATTTCTTAGCCCACAGGATCTTCCTGAGCCTGGCAGGCCCTGTGCTAAACAGCAAAAGGCAAATACAACCTTCAGCAACTATGGAGGACCCTGAGGAATAGCTCTAGGTGCCAACCAAGTAAGTTCTCTGTTATCTTTTAATCAGTAACTCAAGTAAAATTTTATCCTTCTCAAAGATATCTGATGCAGTTTGACAGCTGAGAGGTTTTGTCAGTTTAAAAGGACAACCTCAGCAAACAAATTTCAGTAAAATACAAAAACAAGACCTGCAAGTTATAAAGGCATGAGGACAAATAAAGGCTATCAAATTTCTCTCTCATCTGCCTTCCATAGTCTTAAAAATACTTTTCATTATGAAAAATATCTGTCACAGTCATTCTGACATAAATATGCTCCTGTTTATATAATGTATATGTTTAAAGCTTCTGTTTTCACAAACCCAAAAAGTTCTTGTGAGTTCCAGGGAGCTGAATGGAAGGATCCACCTTAAGAAGGTCAGATACACCCCCCCCAATTTCCTGACCCTAAATTTTTTTCCTTAACTTAATTTTGTCCTCTTTTCTGCCAATACCTTAAACAGGTATAAGAGATACCAGACATTTCCATACCACAAACACCAGACAGGAACAAACAGGCCAGCTATGCCAGGATGTGACCAGCACCCAGATTTCTCAGGTTCCCCCCAAAAGATGATGCCCACAAATAAGCAGGAAGCAGTCTTTGAGAATCTGCTGCCCCAATTCCTTTAATCTGTGGTGCCTAGCCTGCCGCCTTTTTATTATAAAAAAGAGATGGAAATGTAATGATCTGTTCTGTCTCTCTAAGAGACAAGCCATGCCCACTCCCTCCCTCATCTGCTGAGGCAGGCAGATCTTCCTGCCTGCAGCCTGAGTCTCTTCCTTTTCCATCTCCCTCTCGAAGAGGCAGCTTTTGCCTTCTCCACTTCTCCCCTTCCCCCCCCTCTGCTCTTCTTCTCCCCATTCCCTTCCATATTTCCATAACCTACTAAATAAATATCCAACTTCACTCTGCATGGCATGCCTAACTGTCTGTCTCTCGCCCGCCGCTGCCACATGGCTAGCTATCTGGGACCAGGCATCTTCAGAGACCTGCAGTGTGGTCTCTTGCACCATCCCTGCCTGGGACTGGCTGCTCTTGGGACCTGCTGCCCCCAGCCTGCCACCACATGGCCTGCTGCCTGCCACCACTTGGGGACCTGCAGCATTTCTGCCACTGCAGCTACTCAGGGATCTGCAGCATTTCATTTTTACCACTATAGTTAGTACATTTATCTGTGTCTGTTTAAAGTTTTTTGAAAAAGACCCCTTTGTTCAGTAAGCATGGCTTACATAATTACTATTAATATACTCAAGACACTGACTTATCCACTGTAGAGAGCCAAAGCTGGATCAGATAGAGTAGCCACTTCCAGAAATCTGGAAGGTTAGACAGAGTATTCTACAGGACAGGACACATAGAAAGTGGTCACTGTGCGGACAGAAGCACAGATAGAATGCTGGAGAAGGATGTATAATGGGTAATGGATAACATAGGACTGAGGCAAAGTGGAAAGCATCCTTGGGACTAGGCCCAGCAAGATGGCTTAGATTCAAAGGAACAAGAGAAGGGTCTGTACAGGAGACCACTTCCTAAATATAGTAGCACAGACACTGAGAGCAACAATAAATAAATCGGACCTCCTGAAACTGAGAAGCTTCTGTAAAGCAAAGGACCTTGTCAAAAAGACAAAACAGCAGCCAATTGAATAAGAAAAGTTCATCACCAACCCCATATCAGACAGAGGACTGACCTTCAAAATATATAAAGAACTCAAGAAACAATACATGAAAATATCAAATAATCCAATTAAAAAATGGAATACAGATCTAAACAGAGAATTCTCAACAGAAGAGACTCAAATGGCCAAAAGACACTTAAGAAATTGCTCGACATCCTTAATCAGCAGGGAAATACAAGTCAAAATGACTCTGGGATACCCTCTTACACCAGTCAGAATGGCTAAGATAAAAAACACCAATGATAGCTTATGCTGAAGAGGATGCAGAGTAAGGGGAATACTTCTCCATTGCTGGTGGGAGTGCAAATTTGTACAGCCACTTTGGAAATCAGTATGGTGATTTCTCAGAAAATCAGGAATCAGTCTACCTCAAGACCCCACAATACCACTCTTGGGCATATATCCAAAGGATGCAGACCCATACCACAAGGACATTTGCTCAACTCTGTTCATAGTTATAAAAGTCAGAATCTGGAAACAACCTAGGTGCCCGTCAACTGAAGAATGGATAAAGAAAATGTGGTACATTTACACAATGGAATACTACTCAGTGGTAAAAAAAACAATGACAGCTTGAAATTTGCAGGCAAATAGATGGAACTAGAAGAAAACATCCTGAGTGAGGTAACCCAGACCCAGAAAGACAAACATGATATGTATTCACTCATAAGTGGATATTAGATGTAAAGCAAAGAATAACCAGCCAATAGCCATGACCTCAGAGAAGCTAGTTACCAAAAAGAACCCTAATAGAGACATACATGTATCCCTCTGGGAATGGGAAATAGACAAGATCTCCTGAGAAAATTGGAAGTGTGTATGTGGGAGAAGGGAGGGCAGAAGAGGGAGGAGAAGGGGAAAAAGAAGGAGAAAATGAAGGAACAGGTTGGTCAAGATGGGGAAGGACAAAGAGGGAGAGCAAAAAAAGAGATATCTTGATGAGGGAAACATTATGGGGCTAGTGAGAAACCTGTCACTAGGGAAATTCCCAGGAATGACCCCAGCTAAGACCCTAAGCAATAGTGGAGAGGGTCTCTGAACTGGACTTCCTTGGTAATCAGATTGATGACTACCTTAGTTGTCATTACAGAACCTTCACAAGGCAACTGATGGAATCAGATGCAGAGGTCCACAGCTAAGCACTGGGACAAGCTCCCAGAGTCCAGTCGAAGAGAAGGAGGAGCAATAATATGAGCAAAGGATTCAAGACCTTGATGGGGATACCCACAGAAACAGCTGACGTGAGCTATTGGGAGCTCACTGACTCTGAATTGACAGCAAAGGAACCTGCATAGGCCCAAACTAGGCCAAACTATGAGTTTGTATTCTTTGTGTGACAGTTGTGTGACTGGGGCAGTCTGTGGGGCCAACTGGCAGTGGGACCAGAATTTATCCATAGCACTTGAACTGACTTTTTGGAGCCCATTCTCTTTGGAGTGATGCCTTACTCAGTCTAGATATAGTGGGAAGGGTCTTGGTCTTGCCTCAAAGTGATGTGTCAGACTTAGTTGACTATGTTTGAGAACCTTACAAGTGAGGACCTGGGTTCAGGTCCCCAGTGCCCACATAAAAACTGTCTGTAAGTAGAACTGGGCTATTGGGACTCCTTGGTCAGCCAGTCAGCTTTGGTCTTAGCAAAAATAGGTGGAGAAAGATAAAGTCTATTTGATGTTTATCTATGACCTCCACAAGTACACACAGAGGCAAGGATGCCAACATACATGCCCACATATATGCATTAACCACACACACGCACACACACACACACACACACACACACACACACACACACACACACACACACAAGGTAGGAGGAGATACATGAGAAATGGTTACTCTCTCTTGGGATTGCTAGGCTGAGGAAAGGCCTCATGGAAACCTCCCTCATATTAGCGCTGCAAGGCTAGGAATATGGCTCCATGGTGAAGCACCCTGTGTGCTCAAGATCCTGGGCTTGGTTCCCAGGATCTCAGAAATAAAGTGCAGACATGTCTCACTTCAGGCTTCTAATCCTTTCAGGAAACTGCTTTGTGTTACTCCCCACATAGTGCCCATGCTCACTGTATTTGTGAATCAAGAAGGACCCACCTCTGACTTCATCTTTTTTGTTTTTGTTTTCATTTTGATTTATTTGAGACAAGGCTGTTGTATAACCCTGTCTATTTTGGTTTTTACTATGTAGCTCAAGATGGCCACGAAGTATCTCATGCTGATATCCAGTTGAGATTACAGACATGTGCTGCCACACCCAGCTCCTGCCTTTATCTTCCTGATAATAGCTTTTAGCAATTAGCATTCAATGAAACCCTGGATGGGGGAAGAGGGGTTAAGCAAAAGAGGAAAATGCCAATATTATGTAGAGCAGAAAAAGCCAAATATATGGGATATACCTTGAGAAATCTCAATGTGTCTCATTGGGAAGGTCTGTTCCCATCATAACTACATGATAGTCTCTGAAAATTAAGTCTTTGGCTATGGCAGGAATACAAAATTTGCTTTCTAAAAAGGATATTTCTTTCTGAAGCTTGGCCATCTAAGTAACTCCATATTCTCTTTGATATGTGACAAATGGTGTAGGAGGTCTGAATGTGGAGAGATCTGGCACTTAATAAAAGGAATCTCACACTAGCTCAGAACTAAGAAATATACAGATATTTATTAATAGATAAAACTTACAAATCAGGATTCTCTGAGTGAACGATGGATGAAGATGAGATCCAAATAAACCAAACCAGCAAAACTGGGGTCCATGGGGAAAGGCAGAGAGGAAGAGGGCTGGATGCGCTTCTGCATCTAGGTAAATAGTCTATGAGGCCATGCCCCAGTATGTGTGTAGTTGTTAGCTATACACCTTCCCTCAGCACCTCCCTCTTTTGTTTAAATTAGAGTTCTAAACCTACTACAAAATTATATACAATAAGAACAAATATCCTATTCTAACTAGCTTAAGTCTTGTATAATAAATAACTTGTCCAAGTAATGAGAGGAAAGTAACTACATTTATCTAGTCTTCAACCCTATCAAAGATCCAAGAAGGGAAATAATATTACCTGAGTAATTAGGAAGTGCAATCAGAGAGCTTCCAAAACATGCAACAAGTCACAGAGACAACTGGCTACCTGGACAAGCACCCAAAGTCACGTTTACAATGTTGAAGCAACTAACTTTGGCTAAGGCATAGAACAACTGACAGATTATTTTTAAACTGTCTTACCCTATCTTGGCAAGATTTGACAGTTCTGTTTATCCATTTCTGGATACTATGTGTTTTGCCAGTGGTTGAGGTATGGGCAGTTTCTTGCCCAAAGGCCAGTTTTGCCAAGAAGAAGACAAGCTCCAAGTGGAGTGATTTGGTGCTCACCAATCTCTTGGGACTAGATCGGTGTTGCCATGAGTGATTGTGTCTCATTACCACAGAACTCTAAGTTAAATTAAATGCCATTTTCTACAGCTCTATGAAGAGGTTGAAGATTATCTATTTATACAGAATATACTCTTTTTTTTTTGGATTTTCAAGACAGGGTTTTGCTGTAGTTTTAGAGCCTGTCCTGGAACTGGCTCTTGTAGACCAGGCTGGCCTCGAACTCACAGAGTTCCGCCTGCCTCTGCCTCCTGAGTGCTGGGATTAAAGGCATGTGACACCACCACCCGGCCAGAATATAATCTTTATGTATCTAAAGAACCCAATTAGTCTAACTATAAATATGACAAAAATAGATGACTATTGATCTATAATTCTTAATACCTATCTAACTTAAAGACTAAGGCAATAAACAACTGCAACAAATGAGGACAATGACTTATAAATGTAAACAATGTATAAATATCTTGATCAGAGGTAGAAATGTATACTGCAATATGGTAAATATATATACACACACATATCAATACATAAGCAATATATAAGTATCTTAATTAGAGGTAGAAATTTACACTGCAATATGGTAAATATATATATCAATATATAAACAATATATAAGTATCTTAATCAGAGGTAGAAATGTATACTGCAATACAGTAAATGTATATATCAATACATTAAAATGTTTTAAACAGAGGTAGATGCATGCATGCATACAATATTCAATATAATTTAACTTTGTATCCATATACAAGAATCTATAGCAATGTAATTGTCTATAAACAATAACTCACGGGGGCTGGAGAGATGGCTCAGAGGTTAAGAGCACTGGCTGCTCTTCCAGAGGTCCTGAGTTCAATTCCCAGCAACCACATGGTGGCTCACAACCATCTGTAATGAGGTCTAGTGCCCTCTTCTGGTTGGCAGACATACATGCAGGCAAAACATTGTATATATAATAAATAAATAAATCTTAAAAAAACAATAACTCACAAATACCAATCTATTATCCCATCATCCAATTTTCCCTTTTTTTTCAAAAAGATCCCTGAGCTGATAAAATTCCTCCCACAACCCTCAACCATATACCAATTATAATCAACCCCTAAATGATCTCCCTAAGCCTGAGGGCAAACTGTGCTGGGAGAGGGGACGTTGTCTTCTAGAATCACTTCCAGCTGTCATGGGGGCGATGTTCTTTCTAGGGGATCCTGTGAAAGTAAAATGATGGTTAAATTTCAAGATCAATGTCTGGTAAGATTGCAAATAGTCTCTGAGTATTTTGTGGAGGTCTGGCCAGAATGTTGTAAAACATGTGCACCATTTCAGCTAACCGAGTTGGAACCATCTTGTGCAGCTGGTACCCAAAACGGGTCTTGTAGTAGTGCTATCAGTGTCATGACGTCATATCAACCAGGTGGAGTTGTTGTTATGGGGCCCCATCTTCTTCCTGTAAACTTCAAAGATTACTGCAGGAAAATTCATTGTTCATTGTGGAAAACTTAAACATTAATTATATAGACATATACAGACATATTCAATGAAAGGTATGATAGATATGAAGAAAGAAAAGATGTTTTCTAAATTATTTTTTCCTTCTGTCTCATACATATCATGGCCCCTGACATGAGAAAGAAACTCTGGGTTTTTCTCTTAACAACAGGCTTGGAATTAGAGAGGGACTGAGCCAGAGTCCAACTCTAAAACCAACTCTATGTATTTATGAATATAAATACACACTTATGGAACCTATTTTATTTTCTTTCTGATCCATATTGGGTAGTATTTTTTCCATCTGTCAGTATTCAAACATCCAGGGTCCCTTAAATTTTTCGAAGATGAGTGTTTTCCTGCAGAGATAAGAAAAGAATGCTAGCCCCATCCTATATGTTTTTCTTACCACCTGTATGATTATCATCATTGTGGATGAGCTGTCATTTCTCCTTTCCAAGAGGTTTCTCCACTTCAAACCAAACCTTTATTAATTTTGATGGTATCCACAATTTTTCTTCTCCTTTGGAAACAAGAGCAAAACCCCTTCCCCAATGCAGCACATCTCCTGGCTTCCATTGTGAGGTCAGCACATCCTTGAAATAAACCGGTTGATTTAGTTCAGCAGACTTTTCCATTATCCAATGTCTTTCTGCTGCTGTTGTTCCTTTCTCATTAGCGTTAAGAAAATTCAAGGTTAATAAGGCATTATGTAATCTATTTCTGGGGACATTTTCCACCGTTTTCTGTTTGTTTAACATATCCCTTGTAGTTTGATTTGATCTTCCTTTAACTGCTTGACCTGTAGGATTGTGTGTTATACCAGTAACATGCTTATTATTATAATAAGCAAAAAACCACTTCATTTTCCTAGAGACATAAGCTGGACCATTATCTCTCTTTATTTGTGCAGATATACCCATGATGGCCATAACTTCTAATAAATGTGTGATTACTGAATCAGCTTTTTCTGAGATTAAAGCAGTTGCCCACTGAAATCCTGAATAAGTGTCAATGGTGTGATGTGCATGTTTTAAGTTTCCAAATTCTGCATAGTGGAACACATCCATCTGCCAGATTTCATTCCTTTGAGTACCCTTTGGGTTACTCCCTACAGATAGTGGTGTTTAGTTATAGAAAGAGATGTAGGACATCTCTTTATAATCTCCTTAGCTTGTTGCCATATAATAGAAAACTCTTTCTTTAAACCTTTTCTATTGACGTGATGTTTTTTATGAAATTCTCAGGCCTGCAACACGCTTCCAATCAATAATTGATCAATTTCTGCATTATCTTGTGCTAGAGGACCTGGCAGAGCCATATGGAATCGGATGTGTGTTATGTACATAGTACAAAGCCTATTCCTGATTATGTCTTGTACCTGGATAAACAATGAAGTCAATTCTGTATCATTTGGTATAAATTCAGCAGTTTCAATATGCAAGATAACGCTTTTTTCCCCATACTCTTTTATTTTTTTCCATTCAAAAAAAAGAATTTACATTTCCTCCCCTTCTCCAAGTCCCCTCCCACTCCCCCCTCCCACTGCTTCCTTAAAAGAGGGCATGGTGCCCAGCCCTGTGGGAAGTACAAGGCCCTCCCCCCTCCATCCCGTCCTAGGAAGATGTGCATCCAAGTCGACTAGGTTCCCAAAAAGATAATACGTGAAGAGGAGATAGGTCTTAGTGTCGTTGTTGATGGCTTCTCATTCTG
Organism: Ondatra zibethicus; assembly: GCA_004026605.1. NCBI lineage: Eukaryota > Metazoa > Chordata > Mammalia > Rodentia > Cricetidae > Ondatra > Ondatra zibethicus. Next base: position 28,875 of record PVIU01020229.1, read on the forward strand.
CCCTCATTGGCAGCCACGTTTAGAGAATCCAGTTTGATCATATGCTCATTCAGTCCTGGTCCACTGGATTTGGTGAGCTCCCATTAGATCAGGTACACTGTCATAGTGGGTGGTCCAGCCCCTCACAGTCCTAACTTCTTTGCTCATCTTCTCCCACCTTCTGCTCTTCGACTGGACCTTGGGAGCTCAATCCATTGCTCTGGTGTGAATGTGGATCTCTGTCTCTATCTCCATCCATCGGACGAAATTTCTATGGATGTGATCAAGATATTCATCAGTGTGACTATGGGACAATGCTAGTTCTGGCACCCTCTCCTCTGCTGCCCAAGGACCTAGCTGGGGACATCCCTGTGGACATCTGGCATCTCCTCTAGAGCCAAGTATCTTGCCAGTCCTAAAATGACTCCAATAATGTAGATATCTTATTCCCTTCCCCAATGTCCACCTTTCCTCCATCTCCACCCTCCCACTCCCCCAAGCTCTCCCCAGTCCTTCCCTTCTCCCTTCTCCTTCCCCCTCTGCCCTCCCCCATTCCCCTACCCCCACCTCTATCCCCACCCCCGTATTCCAACCTTTTGCCTGGCAATCATGTTTGCTTCCAATTTCCAAAAGGATCTATATATGATTTTCTTTTGGTTCGCTTTGCTATTTGGCTTCTCTGGCTATAAGCATAGTGTCCTTTTTTTATGGCTAGGGTCCACTAATGAGTGAACACATACCATAATCGTCTTTTTGGGTTTGGGTTACCTCACTTAGGATAGCATTTTCTATTTCCATCCATTTGCATGCAAAATTCAAGATGTCATTGTTTTTTACTGCTGAGTAGTACTCTAATGTGTATATATTCCACACTTTCTTGATCCATTCTTCCATTGAGGGGCACCTCGGTTGTTTCCAGGTTCTGGCTACTACAAATAATGCTGCTATGAACATAGTTGCACAAATGCTTTTGTAGTATGAATGGGCATCTCTTGGGTATATTCCCAAGAGTGGTATTGCTGGATCCTGAGGTAGGTTGATTCCCAATTTCCTGAGAAACCACCACATTGATTTCCAAAGTGGTTGCACAAGTTTGCATTCCCACCAGCAATGGATGAGTGTTCCCCTTACACCACATCCTCTCCAGCATAGGCTATCATTGGTGTTTTTGATTTTAGCCATTCTGACAGGTGTAAAATGGTATCTCAAAGTTGTTTTGATTTGCATTTCCCTGATCGCTAAGGAAGTTGAGCATGACCTTAGGTATCTTTTGGCCATTCGAAATTCTTCTGTTGAGAATTCTCGGTTCAGATCATTACCCCATTTTTTAATTGGGTAATTTAGAATTTTAATATCTAGTTTCTTGAGTTCTTTGTATATTTTGGAGATCAGACCTTTGTCCGATGTGGGGTTAGTGAGGTCTTCTCCCATTCAGTAGGATTCCTTTGTCTTAATGACAGTGTCCTTTGCTTTACAGAAGCTTCTCAGTTTCAGGAGGTCCCATTTATTCATTATTGCTCTTATTGTCTGTGCCACTGGGGTTTTACATAGGAAGTGGTCTCCTGTGCCCATGTTTTGCAGGGTACTTCCCACTTTGTCTTCTATCAGGTAAAGTGTGGTCGGATTAATATTAAGGTCTTTAATCCATTTGGATTTGAGTTTTGTGCATGGAGATAAGTAAGGATCTATTTCCATTCTCCTACAGGTTGACATCCAGTTATGCCAGCACCATTTGTTAAAGATGCTTTCATTCTTCCATTGTATACTTTTAGCTTCTTTGTCAAATATGAGGTGTTCATAGGTTTGTGGATTAATATCCGGGTCTTCGATTCGATTCCATTGGTCAACGTCTCTGTTTTTATGCCAATACCAAGCTGTTTTCATTACTGTA